>KN885448.1:65511-96798 GCA_000934455.1 Apostichopus parvimensis | reverse complement strand
TTGACTATATCATGTCAAGACTAAAATTCTGCCTAAAGTTGTCACACATTAATGGAAGGCAAATAACTGCTACCCCTCATTAATGTGTTTTGTGGTATGTGGCCTCTTCAATCCAGTCCTATATCATCACTTATATATTCCTCTTAAAGATTATTCTTCATATTCTTCATAAGTGTTATTATTCTAACCAGCAATCTTGATGTAACTAAACTCGTGGTTAACCCTGACTATTTGCATACATGTGCCATACATATCACTTCATAACATAAAGTTGAACTGCAGATGTTGGGTCTTTTTGTCCCAGAAAAACCAGTAGAAGATAGGTAGGAAAAGTTTTCTTCATATGTGTTGTTGAACCCAGAGCAGTCTTGATGTAACTTAACTCGTGGTTAACCGTGACTGTTTGCATACATGTGCCATATGTATCACTTCATAACATAAAGTTGAACTGCAGATGTTGGGTCTTTTTGTCCAAGAAAACCAGTAGAAGATAGGTGGGGAAAAGTTTTCTTCATATGTGTTGTCGAACCCAGATCAGTCTTGATGTAACTTACCTCAACGGTTAACCCTGACAATCTGCATACATGTGCCAAACGTATCACTCCATAACATAAAGTTGAACTGCAGTTGTAATGACTTTGCTCCAAGAAAGACAGGAGGCATGTCGGCTTTGAGAAATCCTCATGAGTATGTAAATACGACGCATACTTAATCGTATTTGAGGTATGTTCAAAACAGCTAACAATGTTAAATGACTACTTTAGCAAAAAATATGTGTTTGTGTGTAGAATAAACTCATAGTAATTTATATCTAAAACAGGTCATCATTCTGTCACTCCATGGGAAGCACAGATCATCCCCCCCCCTCCGCCCCCTAGATCATGTTTTATTACCAACACATTATATCAATGTCCTTGCCAATATTGCAACTGACAAAGTGAAAGTTCAGTGTCACGACGTGAAGAATCAATGTCCATGTTATTAGAAGCATAAGGGTTTATAAACTATGAGTAAATCCCTCAAGCCAATCTGGATAGGTCACTTTGATCCAACTTCTGTTGTCATCTCATCTCTCGCTCATCTGTCTTCTTCTTGCCTAGAGGCAAATAAGGCCTCAACAGAGCGTCTCCATTTATCTTGGTCGGCACCTGCGTTTCTGGCCTCATTCCAGGATCGCCAACCAGCCCTCTCTCTCTCTCTTTATCTACAAGTCCTGCGCCATGTTGTTTTTGGTCGCCATCTCTTTCTCCTACCCTCTGGTGCCCAAGTCATGCTGATGTTGCTGTTGTTGTTAGGGTTTTGTCGCAATATATGCCCAATGAATTTCCATCTTCTTTTCTTAATTTCGATGCTTAGTGGCCCCATTTTTGCTCTTTTTAGCAGTTCCTTCGTGCTGACACAATCTCAGCACAAACTTCTGTTGTAGTCCGATATTACTCTACAGTCCTTCAGTATCTTATGCACCAGCAAACTCAACAGACCAAAATGTCGATTTCATGCATCTAAAGGTCAACTCAAAATTGATTGAAGTGTTCAAGTTTTAGTCAGATAAAATTGAGCTGCCCTGCAGTTAATAATTTAGTAAACTAGCAGTGTAATAATTTGGAAAATGTAATCTGTTGCCAATTTAGTTGTGTTGTCTGATTTCTTACCCCTCCCCCACCCCCTTTACCAACCCTCTGTCTCTCACCATCCCTGTTCTGGGTTTTCCCTTTATCAGCAAAAAGAAACTTGAGTATATTAATTCATTCAGCAATTATTCCGATTTGGTGCCTTTGGGTCAAATTTCATGACCCTTTATGACCCTTGTTGGCAGTATTAAGCACCTCCCTGTTTACTTTGACATGACATAGCGGGAAAAAGAAAACATTCAACAAGGTACTTTATTCAGACAGTGGTAATGTCAGCCCTGTCAGCTGGGTGGGAGAGGGGGGGGTGGTGGGTGGAGGAGAGGGTGATAAGTTGGTTGAAATGTTAAACAATACAATCTAACAGCAAGACCAATTGGTTGGTTATAGGTGTTGAAAACTATTATTACGTGTGGAAATCTATTTCTATACTGTTCATACTTGTACCATTGTCTGTGATGTGTATTATTCATCTGCTGCTCTGTAGGTACTTAAGCTACATATGTCATTTCAGAATAGCACCCTCTATTTACCAAACCGCTTATTTTTCTTTCAAGTCTTGTGACCTATATGCTGAGTTTGCAGATTGAGAGGTTAAAAATCAGCTTTTGAACTTGTTTTGATTATAGTTTTATACTTTCTTTCACTATCATTCCATTATGATGTTCAAGTTCCTTAACTTGATAGTCAAAGTTCACTACAATAAAGAAAAACAGAATTTTGACAGATTTAAGGTACACGTTAATTTAACCTATTCATTAAAAAGCAACATGCTGAAGAGAGTCTGGGTAATCAAGTTGTTCGATGATGGATATTTAGCAATTAATTCTTTATTTTGTGACAAAAAAGGAAACTAGGAAAGTGTAGTAGTTTTGCTAATTAGGTGGGTTTGGCAAAATTGTCCGAAATGTGTGATGCAACTCAAAGACACTCCTATAAAGTGGATAAAGGTTGTGACATTTTCTTACAACGGGGAACACAGAAAATATGCAATAGGTACAATGTTCCCAGGTACTACTTCATCCTTCTGTTGTTACAGTGGATATTTTGTACGTGAAGTTTTGTTTTGAAAGAGTTCTTAGAAAAACATTTTCCCTATTTTAATATATCCGAGGTATGTTTTTCTTTTTCAAGTTTCAATTGATACCAGTGACTACCAGTTCCTTTGGTTACAATGTCATTTTGAAGAGTCGGTTGTTGTAAGTTTGAATCATACTTTAAAGGAACTTTCTTCATAGCATATGGTCAACAAGTCTATATATACATTACCAAATCCAATCAAGTATTTTTCTCTCAAACTTAAGATCATGGAATAATTTAGTGTACACATTTTGTTTAGCTGTTTTGAAGACTCTGACTTTTGTCTCTTATAAAAACACTATGTGGACGAGGTCAAAGGTCACTCAGATGCATATAGATGACGTGGTGTGCAATAAATTCTCCTTGGGTGGTGTTTTAGTAAAAAAAAAAAAACCTGCTATACATCTGTACGCTATAGCTAGTTGACCATTTGACATGCTCATTCTTGCGACGAGTGACTGGATTAATTATTCCCTGAAGATAGCAGTTTATCAATTTTCTTTGTAACGAAACCTTGGTAGATTTCATTCACAAAATGAAAATTGTCATATTAGCGATGACATAGCCGAACCCCGAACGATTCTGAACATTTTAGCGTGTGAGGTGTCGTCCTAATGGTACCTTTAAATCTACATGTATGTAATAAAAATCAAATTTTGGGGGAAAACTTACTAAAAGTTTCACTTTTACTTTCATTTGTCACAAATGAATCCTTGAAGTAGCCTCGGCAATGACCTGTATTTCAATGTGATTTCGGTATTGAATCTCATGAAAGAGAAAATGCAAGAATTGATTGCAAAAAGCTGAGCTGCATTTACTTATCATTATGTCAATTTAGCAGCTTATTGACAAATTTTGTATTGCACATTTCTTTCGTTGAAAGACTGCCGGTTGAAATGGATTGTGTGCAGATTATTAGATTAATTTCTCATGCGCTTGTGCCATTGTCCTTACAAGGGGGAGAAAAATAAGGGGTCTCTACTGTAAGCCTTTTTGGTATTATTTGTTCCATACAATCCCCCTACCCCCCCTCTCCCAATCCTTGGGCATTTGCTCTTCCCTATACCACAGGATAATGTGTTGTCAGTATGAGCACTGTGTGCAAATATCTACAGGTAAGTATCTGTTGTCAACTTCTCCTATGTTATGCAACCCTTTTTTCCCCTTCTTTTTTAAATCAATTTTGTGTTTATTTGTGAACACTTCAAAGGTCAGTAGATGAAGCTTGTCTTAAGTAGGAACTTAGTGTTTCTACGTGAAGCCCTGCGAGTTGCCAGAGTGAATGCATTCCACTCAAACAGAACTTGTTTGATTTGGGTTATTGTCAGATTACTTAGATTAGCAGCTAAGAAGATATTGAAGTCAGGGTTTATAGTCTTGTCATTCCTTGGTGACTAAGTGACAATAACTTATCCAATCAGCTGTCTGTTAGCATTGCCCCCCCTCCCACCCAGCCCTCCTTATGTACAAGGTTTGTTGACTGTATGTGTCCTGCAGCTGTTCTAGAGTAGGAATCAACATTTTTCCTTAGTTTCCTACAGAGACGTCAAACATTATCACCGATGAGGAGTGGCTTTTGCAATTCGAATTATTTACTAAGCAACTCTCTCGTAGGGCAAGGCAAATAGATTCAAACAGGGACAGTATACACAAAACTTAATTGGTTTGATGAAAGGCACAGGAAACTGTGGAGCTCTTCTGAAAACATGTTGATCATTTGAAAGGTGGCTCGGGAGTTTCTGTACAAAAATATTTTGGCATAAAATTTTATATTAGTAGCATAGTCCCAGAAAAATGTCGAATTTGACAGAATATGCAGAATTGCACAGTCCGGAGGTTAAAGAGACCTCGTACTAAATCTAGATTAACGTAAAATTCGTAGATCTTTGAATACCTTATCACTAGAGAGGAGCGAGAAATACTGATAGGCAGTAAGAATGTGACTGTATACTCATGATATGTCAATCGGTATTTTTTTATGTTATTTTTTTGTAAACTTTACAACTGTCGTAATGAAATAATGAACTTTAGGCCTACTACTACCTACAGTATTTACAATGTCAGTTCATAAATAATGAAAAATATTGAGAAAAAAAATGTCACTGTGCATTTATGACAACAACACACCTGCTTGCAACAAGTTCTCTTTCGACACAAAATGTGAAAACTCAACCTTTAACCAACAATATGTGGCAAATGGCATGTTAGCAACTGTGTTCAAGCTTCACTAGCCCAAAGGTACTTCTAAGTTTTAAGCTCCTCAGATTTTTAGACCTAAAGTAAATTTACCCTCCAGATAAAACCCCCCCCTTCAGTGTCCAGTTTTATTTTTCTGTGATTTTTCAACCTTGCTTTGGGTGGTTACTGATCACACCCATTTTTTTACAGTTAAAATTTCATCAGACATTGAATGGAACAATAACATTCACACTCCCTTCTGCTGAGTCACCCTAAATGGCTGTCATCATTTTTCTGTGTATTACATGCTCTGGTGGTGTTCTAGAAGTTTCTGGTTGTTCAGGTGTGTGATCTGACTCACTACACTATTATTAGGGAGTTAAAATATACAGTAGGACCTACTATACTACCCTCTATAAATGGGTAAAAGCTCTATTGTATTGAAACAGGCACCATACAAGGGGAATTGGAATCAGCAGTTTGAAGTGAATTTCTAACAATTGATATGCATAACAACACTCGTGTGTAACAGGAGGTTTGAGGCTAACAATGGGGGCTGGTTTAGCATGGCGAGTTTGTTTTTTTCCGGGCTGATTGAAATTTCTCAAAACCTAGCTGTGTGCTGCAAAATTAACAGCGGTCAGACAATGTACCATGAAATACCTGGAAGATTGTCTGCTCTGGTATTCAACGTGGCTCATTGTTTGTGTGCAGTTGTAGTATTCACGTACCGATATACGGAAATATCTCTGTGCTCATTTCATGATTTCTGCACTGTCACTAAAGACTTGAAAGTCACATGTCCACTGCAGGTGTGTGTGTGTTTCCCTGAAGCACAAGGAAGTGTTATAAAGTAATCAATTCTTGTCAGTAGGTAGAATAATAATGTTGTAGTTCACCCTGTTGATATAACCTCTTTGTACAGATCTGTCATTATGACAAACAGCAGTCCCTTTCCGTGTACAGCTTTGTAAACATGTACCCCTCCCCGCCCCCTCCTCCCTCCCCCACCCCAGAAAGAAAAAGATTAAAATAACATTCAGTTTGCTTATAGAATCTGAAAGCTGCAAGTCATTTCTGTTCAAGTGCCAAAAAAATAGCTGACTGCCTAGAAACAAAATTCCAACCGTAACACAAAACTTTAGACAAATTGAATATATGTTGTTGTCACAAGTTTTTCACTTTAAAGTGCAGATGGATGTTGTTTATATGTTGCAAATTGTGGTATAAATACAGTGGCTATGAAAGTTTAGAGACAAGACCTACATGTGCAGTTACTTTAAGTATCTCCCGTTCTCCTCATGAAAATACATCCGTAATGAAATACATCGGTACATACTTTACCTTGTTTGTTATGCAGAATTCTAGAACAGAGAAAAATGGCAAAAGCTGTGTTTGGAATTTAGTCAATACATGAATGATAATGCTTATGGATTCCATTCACTGGAATGAGTTAGCTGTGGGGTTTTTTATCATTGTTTTGTACGTGACACACCCACCCAGCCAGATCCATAAGTGCGGAACAACACCGCCCCAAAACCAAAAAAATAGATACGTCATGACAGCCTATTCAAGGTGGAGACAACAATTTCGTCAATGCAGAAAAGCGTTTGACCTCAATTCAATCCAGGGTACAGCACACACGTTCACATTGTATAAAAAAAAATTGGCCGATAACCCCACAGGAAATCTATTCACTGTAGTTGTAATTAACCTGGTACTGAGTGAATGGAAATTGTGGTATGATAAACAGGTATTGTTACTAGCCTAAATCACTGAAGGTCTCTCTATTTGTTATTTAGCCTCATTTCATGGAAGCAATTCATATTCAAATTGATCTTACGTTCGTGTTCACCGTAACCAGTTTCGACTTCCACCCCTACCAGATTGTTGAAAGGCACTATACATGTACAGAATTAAGCTGACTTGTAACAGAACGAATACGAGAATAATTCCCCATGCTATGAGTATGAGTACTAGGTTAAAGGCACAAATGGAACGAGTACCAGAGTGAGTACATCTCTCTGAGGATGAGTACAAGTACAGGCAACTACGGTACTGTACAATATGAGTACTGAGAGTAGTAAGGATCTCACTATAAGTATAACTAAGTAGATCGTTCTATTTCTTTGTGGTACAATCTTCCGATCAACTTGAAATATTATACTTGCGTGGTTACGTTCAGGCGACAACTGAAAAATTACTATGAAAGCCTTTATTGATTGTATCCGTTGTAAGGGGTGGGAGTTGGTAGTGGTGGTGGTGGGGTGGGGTAGTGTTATCTGGTCTTATATGTTAAGGTTACCTATTTTTGGGGGGTAGTACTTTTATAGGTGTTAAGGTTATCTATTTCTTTGATGGGAGAACTCTATTCGATTAAGCCCAAAAGGGTTTCTTAGTTTACTTCCTTTCACATTTTTTACTTATTTGCAGTTATATTGTCCTGTTCACCTTGTTATACTATGTGATGAAAAAAATAATAAAATAAATAAATAAAAATAAACTACAGAATACCATAGCAATGAAAAATTTCAGGAAAATTGTCAAGTTATTGGCATCGCTGCCACATGCATGATAAATCCTGAAAAATATGTTTCTAAGTCTATCCCCTCAAATTTTTTGTTTTTTCGATATTGAGTTAAGTTATACATAGTCCAAAATTGTGAGAGATCTGTAAGTGGGCTTTATTGAGATTAAAGTTTGGGACTGGTAGCAGAAAGGTATAAACGTTTGACAAAATGGTAATTCCTTTTCATAAAATGTTAGAAATGAGGTGTTTTCATTAAAATAGAATTTGACATCGATCATGCACCTGCCCGCAAAAATATGTTTTGATTTCACTAATAAGGGAGATCTGTAAAAACATGTCAATTTCTTTAATTATCATGATCAGTTCTCATGTAGGAAATCAGACATTGCTGTAATAACATATAAAAATAGTCAATGATCTCGGGGGTCTGATCCTGAGTCCCAGCGCGTGTCCAAACTACAATCTCAATCAACCTTGTAGGGTCAGGATCATCCCTGGAAGGGAGATCATGATTTTTGGGGGTCGATCCCGAATACTCTAGCATCCAAACTATGATCTTGATCTGATCTTGACCCTTGTGGGGTCAGACCCTCTCAAGTTGTGAACAAGGCTTTAGTTTTGATACTTTTAGTAAATTTTATAATTGGTTAATTATGAATCAATTAATTATATACTGCCACATTAAAGAAGAATTTTCCTTCATTTGAATGTTTATCAGTCACTCCTACTCAAAACTCAATGTCTGTCAGAAGTCTGTGTCAATATAGTGCCAATTACAAGGGTCAATTGTTTACTACCAAGTGTGTAAGACATTCCAACCAACTTATTCTGTCCCAGTGGGCGGTAGATTGCATCAATTGGTTTTACTTCCTCCAGATGTCTTTTGGAAGGCCAGTTCACAAGTGATCTAAGGTAAACAACAACTTTTAGTAACCAGAACCAATGAGGAGGCATGAAACCAGATCATTTTAGAGCTCATATTTTGTGTTAAAGGGTGTGAAGACTCGCACAAAAAGAAAAGTCTAATGCCGGTAATCTGACCTAGTTTCGAATGAGGTGTAACAGAAGTGTTAGACAACACCATCGATCCCAGTAAATACACACACACAGCTTGCTACCGTTGGTTATTAGACACTAGTGTACAGTCAGTACATACAGCTGCGGTCAATACCCACAGCACAGTGTACAAACAATACAGCGATGAACAACTCAGGTCCAGCTAATGATTACAAGGTATCACGTTTCATAACTGTACTGTCTGCATTTTGTAGCGACCAATCAAAACGTCACTTGCAAGTAACGGAAAGTTAACTTTTTCAGATGGCTGCACGCGGTTTGGGGCGAGTCTTCAATGCCTTTAAAGTAGAAACAAACTTATCATCTTCATTAGTTATACAGTATATATCATGACTGTGTTGAAAAAACTTACCAAAACAGCTAAGCAAGATCTTATTCCTTTGGGATATAATATACCACCCATATAAATATTCCTTCACACACAAGGCTAAAGGCTTGATCAAGTCTAAATATGACATCATCACACCACATGTATGCCCTTTCAAGTATTACACTTTATGTAATAATGTTAATATGTTCTGTAATAGTGATCGGTTTTGCAAAATGCCGCAACTAAAATGTTGAAGCTCATAACATTAATGAGTCACTCATAAAATGGCATCGGTTTCAGTGTCACAGCTGTTTTTGAAATATTAATGTAACAGAGTTATGTCATTCATGTCATTCAGTAATTAGTATTCAGTTATATACACATTGCACAGTGTGAATGCAAGGTGACCTTTACAAGTAGGTAGTTTGCATAATTTGTTGCCTGAAAAGAAGCATAATTGCAAGAATAGAGAGTATCTAATGTCAGTCACACTGTCACAACATCTGTCACATACTCAGCAACTTGGGTAACGTCAACAGCCTGGCTATATTTGACAAGTCTTTTCTTTTGAATTTTATGAAAGTAGGACCCATTCTTCTTATTATTAATCTTAAGCACAGAATTATTAATTAAACTGATTATTTTATCGGTATCCTACATGCTACAGTATGTACAAACACAATTACAGTACACTTTATATCTCAAACAGCGTATACTCTATATATAATGTCTTCCACTGTCACATGCCCTTTTGAAAGTGAAGTATTTAGGTATAGTAGTTGCTTAAATTTTGTTTAACTTGAGCCGTTAGGCCATATTTTTCTGCAAAATGTTATTGATTGGATCATTACTTTGAAGGAGAGTGCGTATGGCTTTAATGAAACCAGGAAGTCTCAAGTCCCCCGTCCAACAATCAAGGAAGAGATTATTGAATGCAGTTTTTACAGATCATGAACACACTGTGACATCAAATTTTATCCCGCCCAGGTAGGAGTGCTGTAGAAACTGGATAAATCTCTGACAAGCTTTGATATCACCCGATTATATGTGTAATTGGTTGCCATGATAACCATGAGTGGTTGCTACGGTAACTCTACCTTCAGGCCTTTTTTTGTGTCTCTTTGGATAACTTATTCAAGTGCCTGTTCCAGATTCCCTGTAATTAGTGATGGTGTTTTCTTTGTATGCCCACCCCCCCCCTCCACCCCCCATAAGCCTTACTATGAATTAGCCAGAGAGTGACACAAACAACTACCTTAAAGCTACAGTACACCACCTCTGAAAAGGGTGAGCATAGCATTAAAAGGAATATATTCCTGTGGCAGGATATGTAGCTCAAGATTATCTTCTGGAGTGAAAAATATTCCATTTGATTACTTGAAAACCCCATCTCGATATATATATTGTTCCTAACTGCAAGATTTGGATTCATCAGAAATGTAACCAGGTCTTTTTTAACTTGGTTCAAACCCTTGATTCTTCCAGGGTATGGATCACAGTAGGTAGTTTGCAATGTCATCTTGGGAGCTGTTCTGTTGAGAGCTAATTTCCTTGAATACTATTTCTTTAAATTATCCTTGAAGTGTGTGATACATTGGGTTGCAATATTTCTTAGATGTTTACTTTCTCTGTACAGTAGTAACAATTTCATCAAAATGCAGCTTTTTCTTTCCTTATAATTATTTCCCTTTGTGAAGGCTATGATTTAAATAATTATTGAAACCAGGTTGTATGACAGACAGACAAACAGACAGAATAGGTCACAGCTCCTGACTTTGTACAATACAGCCTGCTTTTGGTTTTTTTATGGTTTGGTGGATACTCACCCAAAGTGTGGTGCAAAGACCTTGTAATTTGTGAATGGGTTTTACCAGTTAACAATGGATGCAGGGTGTTATATGAAATGAATATGACGTAAGCATTTATCTCAGCTAGTTCACCCAACACGTGGTAAACATGACATGCCTACTACTATACTAAGTGACTGCATATATTGTTGAGTACTAATACACACTGTGTGCACTGTATTCGGGTGTAGATCACTCCTCATTAACCTTTGAACAAGATTCTTATGTCTGTTCCCATTTGAAAGGGGCATTGTGATACTTTGCCTGAGGTAACACTGTCTGACCGAAATGAGCACAGTGTCACAGTCTCAAGGGGACTGGAGGGGGTACGGGGAGGGAGGGTATGGGGGGTGGTTGAGAGTGGATCAAGTTGTTTGGGGGTTTTGTTTGCTCAGCTGGTTATTTTCCGTGGATGACATAACTTCTTGAAAAACACGTTTGCATGATACTACGAACACTGTGTTTGGTATGTTAGACTATATAGTTGCATGGCGGGGTCCACTTTAATGCTCAATGTGAATTACTTTACCAAGCTCGGTAGATGTTGTAGTGAACACTGTAACGGATATTCCTGTATGAGCCATCACCTAATTCAGAGGGGCAATTATGCCCAGCTTCACAATTCTGAGTAGATATCAACTTAAAACAAAAGTGGTTTTCAACAGTAATATATACATACGTTCCCATATAATATAGGGTGGAAGATCAAATCTTCCATTTATCAACAGACAAGATTTGTACAGTAAGTATACATGGGACAGGAACATCAGCATTGTCAACGTCTTGTTTATGGAAGGAATCATACATGTCAATATATTGTGATGCCCCTGCATCCCTCCCCCCCTCCCTCCCCGGCTGCCCCTTCCTTGTCATGATAAAATACCGTATAGTTCAAGCATCTGCCCATTCTTTTGGGATAGCATAATTTCCTCTTCAAATGAGGGATATTCCCCAAGGGTCTGCATTCATGGTGGTTCATTTGAATATAGATAACTGTATTATCTCAAGTTAACACAAATATCCATCACAATGAAGGCACCTTAGTGCCAATGAAGCTGTGTGCCTTCACCTTAGTGAAGGCACCTTAGTTTTTTAACACGTCATTGACGATACCCTGCAACGTGCATGTTTTGGGATGAATGTAGAAGAGTTGCATAGCTGTGCTGCAGTTTTATTGCAAAGTACATTCAATGAATAATTCATTCCTTTTGTAAACTTGTTCTCTTAACTTGTGCGTTTCATATTACGCTGCCAGATAAAGCAGTAGAATAATCTCCGCACAGCTGTTGGTAACCAAACTGTGTACAAGGGTTCTCAAATTTAAATACCAGCTTCCCATATATGTGAGATATATACTTAATTTAATGTAATTTAATGTTTTTAGTGTAACTTAAAACTCCTACCAGGGAATAATTTGGAAATTTGACCATGCCTAATGTTTTAAGAACAGATTTTTATGAGTCCTGTTAAAGCAGATTTTGTTGGTCTGTTTTCAAAAGCAAAGCATGCACGCGAGGGATGTACAATGGTACAGTACAGTAGATTCCTGTGCGTACATGACCGGAGCACAAGAAGTCTCTTCTGTTGCAATGTTAACAAAGTCAACGACCAACAGAAAACTGACCGAGAAATTATAAAGAAACCCAAAAAACAAGTGACAAAAGATTTGTCCAAAACAGGATATGAACCAGTGACCTTGGTGTTAGAGGCACTGCGGGCGCTCTACCAGGTAACGTGTAACCAGAGATCATGCCCCAATTAGATTCAGTGCAACCAAGAAAACAGTGCCAGAGAAGGGATTCCAAGAGAAAAATGATAAAAAAGTTACCGATTTATAATCGGAATTAGAATTGTTTCATACCACTATTAAAGTGCTCTCCCCCACCCCCCCCCCCCACGTCCCCCCCCCACGTGAATACCTTGAGGTCGTTCAGTCGCCCGTGCTAAGTTCCAACGTATAAAGACCGAGCAAGGTGCATTTCGTTGGGTTGCACTAACCGTACTTAAAAGGGGGACACGAACCCAGCCATCATCTATATCTTAGATACTTTATGCGACAGAGGTCTATGTGAAGAGCAACTCTGCCGGACAGTTAAGGAAACTCTTGCTCCATTCTGCAGATACAGGTACATTTATCCCAGTTTCAAAGTCGTGACTGGGAGCTGTGGTATTGGTAATCTGTGATGTCATAGTGCCAGCTACAATCTAAAACATTTCACTCTCCGTTCGATTTTCTTTTCATAGTCTAAAGATGGAATTTTAACAGTGCTGAAGCTCAAAGCAGTGCTATCATTAGATTAATAGTATGTAAGGAGCTTTGATATAATAGATGAACAGCATAATTGAAAAATGAAGTAATGTGGCTTGATGATGTCAAATTTAGACTTGCTCAAAGTCTTCTGCCTAGTGTGTGAAGGAAGATAAAATTATGTGATATCTCCCAAATGGAATAAGATTTTTCTAGGCTGTATGGGAAAGTTATTTCATGACAGTTCTAATCTCTGTCACATGATAAAAAAGATGGTTGGATTGTTGCGCCGCCTTTTAAATCCTGTGAAGGATGGTTCAGTGCACGTTGGAAAAGTGCATTAGGGTTGTATATAATGTCAAGTTTGAAATGCAACCTGCGACTACTTAATTTTGCAATATTAAGTCTCTTGTGTGTCACCATAAAGTGTTAAGTACTACCCTTACGTAGCCGTTTTTGTTCGCCACGTCGTCGAGTGTAAGTGTTAATATTTCCTTTACAATAATGGAGAACGATTTCTCTTTCATAGTCCTACGAATGGTGTCGAGTGGTTTAAATTTACTCTATTGTTCGACTATCAGTTTTTAAAAAGAGGGAGCAGCTTTCGGTTAACTTAGCTGCATGTGCTTCAAATTCAAATGTGCTGTCAGCCTCTGATGTTGCATAATTACGGGATCACAGGTCGATGAGTGAAAACTCCTTCGCAAGCGAGTTACGTAAAAAAGGACATTTTGGATCTTGGAAATGAAAACTCATTTATGAATCTGGCCCTGGTCAAAGAAAGTTTATTTGAGAAAGTCTTTCTTAGTTATTGGCTAGTCCAGATTTTAACTTTGTGAGCAAACATAAAGAGTTGCTTGAAATCGATGGGTCAGCTAAGAAAGAAAATGGCACTGATTAAGCTCAAGTTTTTCATTTAAAATGCTATCTACCTTATCTTTAGATGTGATATCCAAATACATTAAATGTTATTCCTTACCAAAGGCAATGGGAATCCATGCTATGGTGATGGTATGGTGTGCGTGCGTGTGTATGTGTATGTTGGGCCACCTTAGTGAGTAAAAGAACACTATTGTTTTTGTGTTTAGGTCAAAGGACAACAGAGGTGAACAGCTGAAACCTTTGAAGATGAGTTCTAATGGATTTCTGATTAAATGTTAACTTTGGTTCCAAGGGTTCCTTTGTTGCTACGTTGACCATTATATTTATAATTAGTTAGCTAAATTTATCCATCATGACTAGAGTCAGGTGATTGATCATGTGACACTTTATCCAGGAAATTCAGGGACTAGATATTGATATTAATGTCATCAACATCCACCACATGTTGGCATCAAGGGTTATAGTTTCCGTGTACACTGTACAGTATGTTTAAAGGGAGGGTGGGAATTTTGAGGGCATCACAGTGTTCTAGTTTATAGTGGTTGTATATTTTAAGGATTAATGCACAAGCAAGGTTTTTTTGTTGTTGTCCAAGTTAACTAATCCAGTGCCAAACGAAATGCC
The DNA here is from genome assembly GCA_000934455.1 of Apostichopus parvimensis. NCBI lineage: Eukaryota > Metazoa > Echinodermata > Holothuroidea > Aspidochirotida > Stichopodidae > Apostichopus > Apostichopus parvimensis. The sequence continues at coordinate 82,394 of KN885448.1, read as the reverse complement.
CATGTGAATGACGGCTATGAAATTGATAGAATAATCTGTGGTGCCTTCAGCTTTTGTAAACGTTCAGTGCTTACCGTAAAGTTGTTTCTAAGAATGGAAACACAAACAGGTTAAATACAAATAAGGGGATATTCCTGGCACAGTACATACAATTCTGGGACATTTCATGGAAATACTACTTTGAATCTGGGGAGGGACTGTCCCCAGAATGAGCCTGGGACATCTGATCACCTTAGTTAGAATAAAGGGCATTCTGCATATATATTGTATCATTATGACTATTATCGTACTTAGAGAATTCCCGATACTGAGATATCATATCGAGAACTCTCATAATTTTAATGCCAGCAATGCCAATGATTAGCTTTAAATAGCTTGAATTTCATAATTTCATCTGTATTATTTCGAGTGCACACATCATTTCTAATAATACAAAATTATGTTTTGATATCAATGTGCATACTGTAGTTGCTTATAGTATTAGTACTAGCATTTTTTGTATATATACAGGAAATATGGAATTGTGATTCTGAAATCATTGAACTGATTTTGATCACGAGTTGTTGACTGGACGCAAGAAGTAGCTTTGATACCATGTGACTCAATGCACTTTACTACTGCATATTCATATGGAGTGGTGACACAAATAAACTTTGCAGATTAAAATATTCTGTAGGTTTTTTTCCCACTGGCCCTTTGCATGTCAACTTTGTTCCCTCTTCAACTTAGATTTCCAACTACTATTTACTGCATGTATAGTATATCTTTGAACTCTCATGGTACAGTAGGTAACAGATAGGTAAAAGTGTGGCCTGACATTACAGATGGTGTTGACTACAGTATATAGAACCAGGATGTCAATTTATTTTATTAATAGACCAACTCTATTTGTTAACAGCCGGTTTTATTTCCCTAAGAGTTAATAATCTCCTAGATGTAGGATTTAGAAGAGACAGTTGATTGTTTGCGGTTCAGCTTTAGAGTCGTAAATGTTTACTGGCTTCAATAGCTCTTTATCCTGCAAGTAACTTGTCCTCGAAGACTAATACTGTACTAATAGACAGAAGATGAAGTCCTAGTGAGATGGAATCTGGGAGACCGACACAAGGACAAGTTTTGTCTGACTCTTTCTATAGCCAGGCGGCGCTCTATAGCCAGGCCGCCCGGCATTCCTGACAGGTCTCACCTCATTGCATTTTACTGGTAGAGATTTACACACGTGTACAGTTGTGTTAAGTAGCCTACATGTGTGCAGTATAGTACTGTACATCTCAGAGCATCAACCATGTGTGGGTTTCCATCGCAAATTGCGATGGAATTTAAAACCTCTTTGCAACTATGGTACTTTTGTAACTGCCACTTTTCGCAACTCAAACTTTTTTCTCCCACACTTCCGAGCCTTTGTTCCTCTCTCTTAGACGTTTCATTAATTTGAACCATCCTCTTTGTCTGGGAATAATTCATTTGATGAGCTCTAGAAATTAATTCCAGTCTGGGAGAGCACTTTTCATAACTTTTAGCAGATATTAAGCATGCCAATTTTGGGGGGCAGTTTAAGTCTGACTAGACCTTTAAGAAATGAAACCAAATGAGTAGTGGCTTTGCAGACTGCAATTACAATAATTAACTCAGCAGTTTCATTTGAGATTTAAAGTGAATCAATACTTATTGCTCCCACATTTAAATGCTGTACTTGTATTGTGAATTCTAAGACTTGTTTTCACAGCTTTTTGGAGCTCTCCATTCATTGATGAATTTGATTGAATACATCACATGTAAATAGCAATTTGCAAGACCGATAAAGTTTCCGACCGTTCCTACTGTAATTTTAGATAATTATTAGTATCAATTCATAGCCAGTAATTGATCAAATATCAACTTAAAGTAGCTTATTGAATTTAGCACTCATCTAGCTAAATATTTGTACAAGTATAATTAACGACTTTTGTTCTTTAACAGTGCTCTAAGTGAAAGTTGCAATCAGACGGTTTCACATGGGATGTGCGGGATATGATGCTGCGCGTTTTGTTAAACAGGAAGTAACTTTGAACAGAGCAGAACACTTCCTGCTCATTATATTGTGTATCTAGATAAGGAAGAATTCAAATGCAGACTCTTTGCATAATATTAGTGAAGTGATATTAAAGAGTTACACTCTTATCTGGGTTATCATTTTTTTTTTTTTTGAATATTGTCATCTTTAATGAGGGTAGCCCTGCTCAGTGCAGAAGCACTGCTTTCCACAGGAGCCCGTACCATACTCAACTTATATTCGGATGGTGAGGTACGTAGAATAGGCCATGTTTGATCTGGAGATTAATATTTTTCAGTTTTCCGAAAGGAAAAACGATGAAGTCACTCTGACCGACCTTGCAAAATTGTGAGAGGGACCGCGGATTGTGAAGTCGGCAATGACTATAAAGCAGATCGCAAAGGCGGTACTTACTGTTGCGGTTAGATTCTTCCAACACGGCAGTATACAGACACGTTGCACTCAAAGCCGAAGCCAAGGTGAATTAATAAGGTCATGCATCCGGAGTCTATGCATGCTAAGTTCTTCAATACCGCCCTCATGACCTTTCGGGAACACATTTCCATACTGTCGATTTGATCATTGTTGAGACTGCTATATGTTAACTCCTGGCTGGGTCTTTAACTTGAGCACGCACTGAAGAATAGTTGATCTTGAACATCCAGTCCCAACCTACCAGTTACCAATGACTTTGGGCAATTTATCGAACCGTGCCAACATGAAGGCAAGGAAAGGGAGGTAACAATTGTGCGATGTCTGATCCTGAGTACAAGAGTTTTCATACAGTTTCCAAGGATAGTTGACGTTTTGGTATCAGTTCCCTCCCCCCCCCCTCCCATGATTCCTCAAATATGAACACCCCGGCTTTAAATGAAGCTTTGCAAAGGTCAAAAGTATAGTAATTGTAGCCTCAGGGTTGGGTTTCGAAGACTTGGTCTGTGAAATTAAAGAGGAAGTTTCAGATGACTGAAATACAAGTTTCCAACGATGAAACAAAAGCCGTTCTAGGCTTAAATGGAGACATGTGATAGTGTTCTGTGGAAGTATTCATAACTGTGGTCTATTAGGGAAAAGTTTCACTTTTCAGCAGGTGGTGGATTCCCTCCAAAGTCATTCAGGGGCAGGGGGGGGTGATAACTTCAAAACAGTTAATTAAGTTTCGAAAGCAATAGCAAAACTATATTTAAGGGTGTAGGAAGTACACTTTAACACAGCATGCATTTCAGCTGCCCTGTTGTTGACTTTCAATAAAGATACTTGTTCCAAACCCATTGGTCTTATGATTATTATCATGTGGCATGAACGTTGAATCTCAGTAGCGAATGGGTTCGTTCGCTGATTCCCATCGAGGACACTCCCCCCCCCCCCCCTTGGACACCCAGGTCAGTGTTATGACCTACAATCTCTGGTGCACCCATGCCTCCTTTGTCATGCCTTCTCTGTTGATTAAAGCACCCTTCCTTTCCTCCCTACCCGGTCGATTAAAGCACCTTTCCTTTCCTCCCTACCTGTTCCTTCCCTTGGTTATATACTAGCCTACTGTATAATTGACTCGCATGATTTTGCTTCAAAAGTGAATAAATGTCAACACAGCAGTTGTAATGTTACGCTTATAACTCTCTTAAATCTTTGTCCCTGGCACTCTACTCATGTGCCCTTTTCAACCTACCTGGGCCTACAAAATGAGTCACATTTTAAGCACAGTGCCCCCCGGCCATGCGCACTTTCTGTTACTTTTAAATCTACCATAATTTATGAGGTCTATTTACCCAACCCTCCCCCTCCCCTGCCCACCACCAGCCACCCAGATTTCTTTGCTAGTGCTGCAATTGGATACCCTGACAACTACTGTAGTCTCACAATTTATCTACCATGGTGCAGATCTATGATGAAAAAGAACCCCCCTTCCCACCTCAACCTTCACTATACCATTTCATTTTACCATTTTTACAGTGATTGTCAATGTTGCCAAGGGCATTTCCTCCCACACTATAGCGGCTCTACTTGTTTGTGTTTGCAATATTCTTTTCATTCTAGTGAGCCACACTTTATACCTTTCTAGTGGTTATGGAAAAACCAAGGGGAAAACCTGCCTTCTGGTTGACTGAATTTACCAAGAAAAAAGAAGTGTATCAATAACTCCCATTGTTTACTTTTATTCAATAAACGAAATGAATGACATATTTTTATCTTAGTCACAGTTCATATTCCAGCCAGGTTTATGCAGGTAATATCAATCGGTGAAGTGTCGGCTGAGAACGAGCCTATTGACACATACATAAACACATATATACACACACACGCATATATACTGTACACCAAAGGACTATGCCTATCTTTGGTAACCTGTCATTCAATGAACAAAATGAATAATTATTGTAAAAGCCACTTTTCCTTTTTTTTTTATCCGATGTAGGCCAGGTGCAAATGACATGCATGGAAAGACTTGATATATCAATATTTGTGCAAAGTGTCTGGATTTTAATTTCCAGTTGTCTAACATGCTGTCATGTATGCAGTTCACCAACTGTAAAGTCAATGGAAACAGTTGTTCCCTGCAGTTAACGAAGTGTCATTTCCGAATATCAGTTGTTAATGATGATAACCTGCTCAAAACATTGGTTTGTATTTCATTGGCCTCCCCACCTCCCCCCCCCCCCTCTGGATAGGGACGTACAGTACATAGTTATTCAAGTTTACATCACTCCTCAGTTACCTGTCTCCTAGACACATATTGGTCAACTTTTTGCACTGTTGTCCCCTGGACCTCCTCTTCAGGATGGCAGCTATTCTTAATGGCTGTTCCTTGAACAAGGTTTTAAACTGCCGAAGGGTCTTCTCACTTGGCCTGGACGGTGAGGACAACGATTTGAGAAGTGCATAGGCTGTCGGGACCTGCCACAGTAAAGAACACACTTGCAGCATGGTCATTGCCTATGTTATAGAATTGACATGCTTGTTGTAACACTGTATGTCTTCTTTACCTTCTAAATTTTGGCCAGTCCGGGCAATCTTTGCTGCCAAACCGTCCCTTAATACAAACTACAACTGCGCATATTGTGTGAATCAATATAATCTAACCGCTCGATGCCAAAACCTGTCATATCTTGGGGTTCTACTTGTGACATAACAAACAAAGATGGTTCCATCTTGCAACGTGCTTTATTCACCGTTGAGGGTGCACATAACAATATGCTACGCTCCTCAGGGTCATCGCCCTCTTTCTTCGGAATCTACAGTATCATCCCAGAAGGTTGCAGTACCATTCTTGTGTGAATTTTCAATCTACAGTACTTGAATCTTGTTGGTGAAGTACCTTGGGGCTGGAATTCATTGGCTTGCGTAGAGCTGTATGGGGAATGTACAAATGTAGAGATACTGTGTCTGTATGTATCTTCTGCATTGCAGCCAGGTTTGCATGCACTGGGTAATGTTTTTACTGTTACGTAATGTGAACATAGTCAAACATAATTTGTGCACCAGCTAGACCATGGTTTTGGCCGTCTTGTAGGGTGGGTGGCAGTCCAAATCAACCCTGCCCAACTGGCAATGCTGAACATTGTTACAGGAAATTTATAAAAAACTTTGTCGACGGTTAACATTCCCTTATTTTATACTGTAGTTAATGTGTGAATATTCCTTTGATATAATTTACTGAGATCGTCTGGCCTTGAAAGGTTCCATGTGTGTATATGTGTACAGTGTGTGTATTACTTCCTTATATAAGTGAGTATAGAATATATGCCTGTACATTGTTGACCTTTGGTTGGTCTTAATGTGGAGGTACTTACTATCCTATATATTGATCTATATAAATATATATATTATATACATGCTGTACATGTTTCCTTGTTCCTTGTCTCAAGTGGAAACAAAAATGTGGGCATGCTGTTGACTTTGGCTGTGGAATTTAGGAACTTACGATACAGTAGCTGAAAAGCAAAACTGTAGGACGTCACAGCTCATAACTGCAAGAAATGTAAATAATTAGATAAAATCCAAAACAAATAGGGTAATGTACATATACTTGTTGTTGAATGGATGCCACTAGAGAGTTGGGTTCCTTGCTCATGTCTCTATACATGGGTACTGTAAAGACTACAGTACCATCAATAAAGTAACTAGAACTTTGTATGGAGGGATCGACACCAATGACCATAGGTTGTCCCCCCCCCCCCCCACCTACCTACTAACACCCACCCACCCTCCATCCCATTACAACAAACCAACTACTGTACCATAGATCATTCAAAGAGTTGCAAAATGGAAATTAAACATTTGTCAAATTTCAGTGCACACATGGCACTAATATTTCCAGGTATTTCTAGCATTTCATTGACAAAGCACACAAAGTCATATGGAATTACATGTATGCATTTCCTATTTATTTTAAAATTTTTTGTTCTTCTTTGCATTAGAAGAACTTGTAGGCTAACTCTATGTAGGTGAAAATAACAAAAAAAAGGTTCGGCTTTTCAATGAAACGTTGCGACCAACTCATTTCCTTCAAGGAAATATTGGTTCAGATTCTTTCCTGCTCTTGTTGAGAGTTTAAACAAGCAGGTTTGGTACAGTTCAATTTGATCTTATCTCTGATTACTTCCTTCTTATGGTTTCCCTACAATTACCCTTATCCACCTATCACATTTCTGCATATTTAAGCTTGTACCCAGTTGTATAAGATAACACACCACAAGAGTTTCAAAGGGCAACTCTTGTGGACATGTAAAGTCTCTGTGTTTTTTAGGTAAATGTTACGCTCTGATGATCTGGTATCTCTTGCCCTTTAACAAATAACACAGTACACTACTGGATGTATATATGCAGATAAAAGTCCAGGAAGTTTGAACTAGCATTTTTTAGTGACCAGTAACAAATGCTACTTAATGCTAGTTTACAGAGTAAACAACTTGAAGAAGGCATGACAGGCACTAATTGACCAGTTTTCAAACCATGGAATCTAGCAACTTAAAGGTATGTTGTTGCCCCCAAATATGCTAGATATTCAAATATGGTCACTTTTGGTCAAATTCTTAAACTTTTTTTATTATAACCTTTGAGGAAGTTTTCATCACTGTGACATGCAGACATCGTGTGTGTTCCTTAAAAAAAGTCTGAGAACAATTTGGAGAGTAAAGACCTCCAGAAAAGTACTTTTTGAAAACTTCTAGCAATTATAGCATGCTATAATTCGGGGCCTATACTGACTACCTTTAAGGCTGTATATATATCCAAGAAGTTGCAACTACTTTGGGGGGGGGGGGAGAATTTCTTCTCATTTTCTCATCTTAAATAACTGCATGTTGCACTGTGTGAATGCATGAATACTACATGGTTTTGTACTGTATATACAGAAACTACCATATTCGTCTTTGCCCTTAAGTGTACTGTAGTTTATTTGACCATTTTTCTGTAGTACTTGGCTTTGGAATGGCATCTCGATTATTTCCCTCGGTAAAAGTCGCATATTTTCGTTCAGGGATTTTAATTCAAACATCACAGAAGAGAAAGCGAAGAAAGAAATATGGCACATGTATGCAGATTTTCGTTTATTCCGATTAAACGTTTACACAATTGAAAGTCCTCTCCTGTCTCTTCCCTCTCTCCTTCTCCCTCTCCCATCCCTCTTCTTCACACCCCTCCCTAACCCCTCTCTTGCCCTCCCTCTTCACTGTCCCCTTCCACCTTTCTGTTTCCTCACACCCTCTCCCTACCTCCTCCCCTTCATTTCCTCCATCCATCTTACCCATCTCCTCTCCACCCAAGCATACTATACAACATGTCATTATTAAAAGGATTTGATTGTGTAATTCATATATCTTTATAGAAAACATTACCCTGTAAGTTGTAAAGAAAACTACTGACCTCAGGTTGCACGAGATCAGTTCAACCCGATTACTTTAATAGAAGTTGTGTTAAAATAGCCCATACCCTCTAGTGTGAGCAGTTGAGTAACTGGTTAAACACAGTACATTATGTCTAGTATTTTATGGTTGAGAACATTAGAAGTCTAAAGATATAAGTATTTCATAATAGGTACTGTACTGCAGTGCACTGCACCGATTCATTTTAAACAATTTAATAACCCTCCCTCAGTTTTGAACGTTAGTTATTGATCTATCGCCTGTGCCTGCTTTTATTCAAGTGTGTGTCTAGTTAGATCACAGTTAGATTCTTAATTTGTTTATTTTGTTTTTGACTAAATGTCAGTAATTAATATTGCAAGAAACAGTATAGCTATGATTATTATTATTATAATTCAATATTTGTGAGTTTTATTCCTGGGGGTAGTGCTTCCGTGACCACTATGTTTTGCCTTTTCTATGTATTAACACAGGAGCATTCTTACTTTGACTCGAGACATTTCTCTGCCCTGGGGTTACTACTTATATCCTTTCATTACTGTTATTACAACTTGCTTCATCTTCTCCTGCTTTTATGGGGTAAGTCATGTGATTAATCATGTGACATGATTTCTCAGGACCATGGGGATTTAGTGCATGAGTGCATTTGCCTTAGCTCAAAAATAGAAATTAAAAAGAAAAATTCTACATCTACTCTGTTCAAAGACAAATTGAAAATGATTTTGACCATGGACAGAGGAAAATAAGATTTAAATTTTGGAAATGGAGAAATTTGCTGAAAACTTTCTCACAGTTGTTGGTATAATTTGTTTTTGAGATCTTTTTGACAAATTTTGCAATGAATGTAATTCATTCTTTCAATGATAATTGAACATGCGGTGGTTTCATTCACTGAGCTCCCCATAAAACCTGAGAAACTCATGACCTTACAAAGAGCTAATTTCCCACCTAAAGACAGTCCTGGCTTGAAGAAGAATCAAAGCAGAGTGAATGTTGCATATATCTGAAAGTTTGAAAACTATGATTTCCAGAAAATAAATTCATGTGCAAAATGCATTTAAATATAGTTCAAGTTCACTGTGCTCTCTGAAATCTCTTAAATCTCTATAAAGACCAGTCTGAAAAGAGACTTGTCAATATTGTTTATATCTTATTCAGTGATCAGCACAGGTGACGACAATGTCAAATCAAAGTCTAAAAAAATTGACAAAACTTTTGATATCAGAAATGAAAAAAAAAAAAATCCCTGTTTGTAATTCTCTTCAAGTTATTAACAGATTGAGCTGTCTTTGTGGTATGGGAAATTAACTGCTTTATAAATGAATGACATTGTTTATGATTTCGCTTCGATTTCTTTTAAGATATTCCTCCGTCTTTTTCTCCTCTTTTTTTTTTTTTTGGAATGTCGTGTAGGTTTACGATAACATTGGTGCCAAACAGCTTGCCTTTACCATATCTCATCTATTTCTATACATTCCTATCAGTGATCATATTGTGCCTGCTATTACCTGCTATATTTGGGGTAAGTGTCACCCTAACAGTAATGTCTTCCTTTCGATCGTACCAATTTCTCGAAAAGGATCAGTTAAGAGAGTAGTAGTATAGTCTATCTATAACACTCGACACATGAAAGAGAAATTGGATACATTCTTAGCGCATTCTGGCGACGATTTCCGTTCAATTTCTCGCAGCCTGCTGTGTCTCGAGATACGTTCGATCAAAAGTTTTGAATACGTTTTTTATCCTAAAAGTTGAAGTCGATGTAAACAAGTGTGATGTCATCGATGCATAGTCATGAAAAAGAAACAAAATGTTTTCGTTGTCTTGAAAATTTAAGCCAGTTATCTACTTTAAAAGTGTAAGCATTCTTCAGAATATGAAAGCACTTATTTTGATTGTTATCACATTTGAGCTCCACGGTGTCCACTATTCCGCTAAGTGAAAGTTAAATTTGGGCCTCTGTTCGATTTAAGTTCCTAACAGTATATTGTAAAATGGAGGGTGGGGGGGGGGGGGGGAAGTGAGTTGTCGGTCGCATCATTGTGCATCTATGTAGATCATCACATCACACGTGGTTACTTACAAAATATGACAGCTTGAACCAGCAATATCTGGAAAACTGCTCACAGGTACAAAGTTACATTTACAATAAACTTTAACTAAAATTTACATCTGAAGTATTCTTTCAGGGTGGCCTCTTGCCTTCTATGAAATTTAAAAAAAAAAAAAAAATGTCAAAACTTCCAAGCCAAGAGATGTTTCTGAATTTTGTTATTTACTGAGTAAATTGGTTAGAGTCTACTAATAGCAATTTGTAGGAATCATTGGAAATGTTCAATTGATGTCCTTCCCTTTTCCCCTTCCAATTCTTCGACATGTAGGAATGGCAAGTTTATAGTTTGGCACTTCTTCCAAAATATCTTCATCCAAGATATCTTCCAAAATTCCCATCAATTGTTTCATTTTCGTTTTTGTTTGCCAGTCTATGAAATTAAGACTGTTTTTTTGTTTCCTGCAAAATATACTATATTTAGTTTCCTTTTCATTCAACCTCATTTATTTATAATTCAACCAAAATAATTCAGAAAACATTTGTATCATAATTTCACTAGAAACTGTAACAAGTTAAAGAGAATTGTCGGCTCTTTCAAATGATAACCTATCTTTGAGTTCTTTGTTTCCCCTTCTTCTTCTTGTCTTAAGACCAAAAAGCCCAAGATCCAGGGTCACGTTTCATAGAAAATGCAGTCCTTGGTCCCAAAAAATGTTCAAAGAGTCATCAGTTTTAGATTAAAGTCATTTGCATGCTTAAAATATTTAGAAAATTCACAAAAGTTACCTTCTAGAAGGATTGGCCCTTCCAAGTTATTCACAGACCATTTTTCTCAGACCATTTTTCACAAAATTGAATTTTTGGTTCGGCGTTTGCCACTACCGTTTGGTTTCGAATTGCATTCGCTCGGGGTGAATTACTAACCTACTTTCGTTCCCTACACAGATTGCAAAATTCATTCGAGATAGAAGGAGACTTCGGCGGATACGCCTTTCCAAGGATCATTTGAAGAAACTGCCAATTATCAAATTCAAAAAAGGTCAGTAGTACATTCTTGACACTTCGGGGAGCTTTAAAACATTCAATCGATTGAAATAAGTTACATGGATCGTATAGATGACATAGGTTCGAGTCGGGTCGATCCATGTCGACCGTTGTCTTTTATTTGCATATAAAATTCTGGACGGAACGTTGTTATCACCCGTCAAGTCATTGTCAGTAAGTGCCAGCTGGTTGCACCCTTTTGGGTGAGGGAGATAGTTCACATTCTGAAGGGGAACCAAGTAAAAAGTACCATTAGGTGTAAACCTAGTAGATCTATATGTTGTTAAAAATTGCACCGTTTATGGTTCGAGAATGATTTGATTTTAAATGCAAGAAACTGTCATTGGTTTCCAGGTGAGGAGAGATACGACGTTTGCGCTATATGCTTAGACGAGTACGAGGAAGGGCACAAACTCCGAGTACTGCCATGTAACCACGGTGAGTTCATTTTGTCCATCCCGATGGAACGCTTAAAGGCCTCACTCACTAGATATGACAATGTTATGAAACATGATGTGTGGTGATATTCTAAGTGATTTGTATAGATTTCAATTTTTCCTAACGATTCTGTGGATTAGTGGCTGATGCAGGGGTGATGTGGTCAGGAATATTTGAGTGGTGGGCGGATTTGTGCGGTACTGTGATCCAAGTCCTGGGGGAGGGGTCTCAGGGATGGGGTCCTCCTTCCCCTTTGGAAAATGTTTGCAAATGTAGTATGCTTAGATGGCAAATGTTGCTACTTCTGTGCCATCAAAAAATGTGCCAGGCAGAAATGTATAAAATACTGTTTGTACTTGGGGGCATTCAGAACTGCTGCTCGGCGTGAGCACATCCCTGGCTGATGTTAGCGTATGTACAGTGTTTCTGTAAAGTGATATCTCCATGATCTCTTGCACATGATATGTTTAACCTAATATTAATCTTACAAAGCTATGAAACTTCAGATGATGTTTGTCAAAGATCTTTTTCTTTGCAAGGATACTGGTAATGTAATACTAGTATGTAATATGTTCAATGCTGTATTATAAATTCCACAGGTCTAACAACAACAAAACTTCTTACTGCAGCCACATATCAGTCCAAATTATTAATGTATTCTATTAACATTTACATATCATTGAGACCCTCATCATCATCATACAGAGGAATACAAGACAAAACTGTGTAAGAATGAATATACACAATTCACAAATGATTTTCAGTATATTTCATGATTATTCCAGTTGTAAAACTTGAGTGTTTCAAGAGGCATTTTAGTACTTTTAGTATGTAACTAATTGTAAAGCTTTTTAATAGCACCTGTGCCATGATGACATCACATACCACCCAGTGTGATTTGTTTCCTAGATTAATGAAGTGCTAATCAGGCGAAAATTTAGGTTCACCTTCTTCAAACGACCATATCTACAAATTCTGACCGAAATCTTGGGATTTTGTTTTCATCGGGTCATGTGTAAAATTAATGTCTTGTCTGAGTCACATTGTTTGCCACCAGAATGTTTCATTCTAGTTCGGTGCTCTTGTTTAGCTGTAAGATTTAAATAATAAATTGCATTATAGTGGAGTGTAACATGCAATTTCATCTTAATATGCTCTACAAGAGAACATTTCGAGATAGAAACTTGATACCGATATCATCAGGGTTTACATCTATTTTGTGGTTTTTTTTTTTTTTCTGGTAACCTGTTCTACTGTAAGGTCTAATAAAACCCACGTATGTTTGCTTAAACTATATTTCGTGGTTTTTCATGTTCAAATATGTTAAACCTGGAAGTACTAACCGAGCAATAACATCTGTAGACTTTTAATCCTTTTGGTGCTGGATATTTCCCTCGGGGATTATCCAACAACAGCTTTCACAATCTGTGGTGAATTAATTAGTAAATGAAATTGAAATTGTTCATCACAATCTTATCATCCATCTCCTATCTCTTTGGACTTTAATAACCATTTAAGGTTGTACAGGTCTCTGAAGTCTTTAAAGTTTCATCTTGAAATCCTGTTGAATATTCTATGAATATTCATTGCCACACCATGATCTTCACCTTACTAACACAGTTAGACTTTTTTTAAATTTGTTTTTGCAAGTTCATGCAAAGAAAAATGCATAATTTCCATGAACAAAAGAACGTGTTTCCTTTACGTAAGTCCTTCCTTCACAAAGGAAAGCAAGCCCTTTGGATGTTGCGAAGGAGGGGAAGATGTTTATAAATGACTAGTTCGATATTTGTCAATGTCATAAATAATTATCCATTGTGTGAAACCTGATATTTGAATACTGAATATTCATGGCAACCATATAAAGCATTTACCTTTTTGAAAGTGTATATCAATATTCATTTTCTAGAGACTGTATCACTTTCATTTTGTTGAAACGTCCTGTGGATAGTTGCTAATATTAGCTTATAAATATGTTACTAGTATAACTCACAATTAGCAGGAAGTATTTATATGACTATCAAAGATGGTTATATTTTTGGTCTGCTTGCAACTTTTTAAGAATTTTTTATTTTCTTTATTTTTGGAGTTGTTTAAGTTTTTAGGTTTTGTCTTAATCTGGCCCAGTGGCCTCTTTCTTTAATCCGGAGGAGATGGAACTCGAGTAGTGAGTTAAGTTGACAGTTAGCCTAACCCTTCACTTCCTGACCTTTTGCATTTGAAGGAAATACTCTTGCACCAAATAACAGCTTGATTATCAGCATGGGATATGATTTATTTGAAATTGATGAATGTATGCCATGAAATTATCATAATCATAATTATTTTTTTTTAAATGGACTTTACAAGTGACTGCCATTTCCTGGGTAGATAGAATATCTACGTGCTGGCCTCTTTATGATGTATGCTTATGTGTACTGTACATACATCATTTCCCCTAGATCACAAACATTCCAAAGTATTAGAATACTTTTAAGCATTTTTTTTTGAATATCTTTGACTGAAATTCATAATATTGTACTGTAGCTTTGTCAATGTTTTTTGAGGTGTTTTTGTTCAGAATTAGTAGATTTGGAAGGTGGTAGTGGCTCAAATTGCAGTTTTATTCTTTCACCTTCGGCTTATGCATGAGTTTAAAGAACGTGGCGAGATTTGATGAGAGGAATTGGACCGACAAGTTTTATTTTTCACGTTCGGGTAATCCGTCAGTTTAAATAACGCTGCGAGGTTTGGTCCAGTACTTCTCTAATCATTTGAAAAATGAAATAAAACGAAAGTAATTATTTACGGAAGATTAAATCAATAGGGAAATAGATACAGTAGGACCACTAAAAGTCATTTTCATTTTCAATTTTAATTCTCTAAAAAACAGTAGCAGGAAGGCAGAACATTTTTTGTTTAGTCTCGTATTGGCTTTCGTAACGACTCGTTTTGAATCCGGATAATAGCCTGTTTTTCTTAAAAAAAATTGCAGTCTGCATCAGTCACCTATTGTCTCTCAAAAGAGCGAAAGTGTCTGTGACGATTACGATGATAAAGGTAGAATTGAATTTGAGTGAAACAATAACAATGCAGTGGTCTAATATTATGTAATCAGTTCTTGTTTCAAAGATTGATTGGATACTGTATAATAAGAGAAGTAAGATTATAAAGTGGCAATTTTCATAATTAGCAACCATAAAAAAATTTTGGGGAAAACAGGTGTGGCTTGGAAGGAATCTTTCTATTACATATGGATGAAGAAGATGTCTGGAAAAAAAATTTGTTCAAAATTTTTTTAGTGAACATTTTTAATGATGCATCAAATTACCTCAAAGTTTTGTAAAGCATTAAAATGGAGTAACAGATTTTTCCCAAAGTTGACAGAAGGGGAAGGGGCTCTGCAGTGTTAGAAAAAAACCCTCTTAAAATTCATGTCTTTCCATAGTTTTGTTTGTGATTTTCGGTCTGTTCCCAAATATTTAGAAGTAACAGATTGTGTATAAAACATGTCACCTCATCATTAAGGCTCGGCCTACATGGTATCACTGGATATTGTGAAAATCTAACTGTTAATATATTAGTTTCAAGTAGACCTGAAAATACAGAAAATACAGTAGCAGATGTGTTTTCCGGTCCCCCCCCCCCCCCCCCGCTCAATAGTTAAAGCCTTTGACAATGGCTTAGATTCTGTGGGATATTAATCTTCTTAACAGTCACTCTCATGTTTTATTCTATTTTCCTCTGGGATTAATGTCTTTGTAGAGGTCATGACCTTCTTTCCACAAGACTTCCTTCAATCCGATACCATGATAACGCTTCACTACGGATGTTCTAAGAAAAATGTTTTCCACTAATAATGATGAACTCTCCGCTGTTTTAAAATAGTATTGATCGTTCTGCTTAGTACGGATCAGTGTGCATCTTACTGAAAGAGGCAATCGCTTTCTGAGCAGTACAAGTGTTTATAATTTAGAAGGGTATATAATCAGTCAAACATGTGGGGAGAGGGGATGGGATGGGGGAGGGACACAAATATGACCTTCCTTAGAAGTAGATAATTTATTCAAGTGGTTCGGAATTTAAAATCAACGCCGTACTGACTTGTTCGAGAGTTCTATTCATGAAAGTTATATGAAGAAGAATTGGATGTCTCCTATTGGCTGACTTTAGCTGCTCTGATACCTCTGCATCACAGCCGTACTTGGCCACACTTGTGTCGTTAGCCTTAATTTGCAAGAAGATCAACTAAGGTCCACAACATGTGGGAATATTAAAGCAAAAACAGGCTTTTGCTTAAGAAAATGTCACTTTTGCAACCATTTCTTGAGTGACACTGTAATTCTTATTTTTTTTTAAATTTTTATTCAAGGCGACCCAATTAAACCCAGCTATGTATTATTGATCTACAGTATCTACGTATGTGATCCAGATGGTGAGGATAAGGATGGGAGGTGTTGAGTGGGTGGGTTTTTAGCGAGAGTTATGGGTAGGGTAAGGTGGGAAAGTCCTGGCAGGGGTGGGGAGGTTTTGAGTGGGGTCAGGGTTTTTACATTTTTCTCTTCTTTTTTGTTCGTTTCTTGTTTATAGACATATATTTATGTATATTTTAAACGTTAAGCATACGGAGTGCTCTACTCGTTAGGCCATAAAGGTTTTTAAGAGCACTTCCATTCACAAGTCTTTGTATTTCTGTTACTTTATATGTATTATTATCACCTGAATGTTGCGATCAAAACAAATAAATAAAAGAAATCGAAATGGAACTGTCACGAAGGATGTCCCCAAACGGCTAAGAATAATCTAATTCCATTCGGGGAGATTTCATATATTTGATGTGTACTCCTCCTCCTCACAGAAAGGCCGAAGACTCGGTCAAGACCTAAAGTAGTGAAGTGACATCATCAAGCCATATATGTGATTCAATTCTCTTCTTACGTTTTTTTCTTTTAATATTTATGTCGCAATGTTTATTTCCTTAATTGACACTGATGGTTTCTTACAATATTTATTTTAACTATTTGAAGCTGTTTACGTGATCTAATGGTGGGTATTGCCTGCAATAACAGCACTGTTAACAAACTACTGCCTTGAAAATATGAAACCTGGGAAAACAGAAGCAAAGGGTTTCAAATCCTAGTGCCACTGTGGCAGATATACAAAATTACAGCTCCACACGGGATTTTTAAGCCGGGATGTTTCCAAAACGGGGCAAGATTTTCCTTAGCTGTTTGCGGGAGTTGTTCTTCATAAGGATCTCTGCAACGTTAGCCAGAGATAATGATTGGGTTTATGTCCCTATGAAGGATACTTGTCCCCCCCCCCTCCCGCACCCTACTCCAGTCTCCCCTGGTAGTGTCACTGTAATACATGTTAACTCTGACTATTTTCTGTTTATTTATGGAGTAGACATACCGTACCACACATTGATCAATAAACACCTTCAGTGAGAAGTAATAATAATAATAATAAT
>KN885448.1:40786-51806 GCA_000934455.1 Apostichopus parvimensis | reverse complement strand
ACAGCTAATTTGAATGTTTTTTTCATTTTGCCATGGTTTCAACAAGTTAACCAGTCTACGTGTGTGTGTGTGTGTTTGATTGTGAAGAGTGTAGAAGAGATATTTGATTCATGACACCAGCTTACAGATTATATATCTTCCCCTTGATCATGGGACAGCACACTAATGGGTTTGGTATCATTGTATCAAATAAGTTTTCCTTTAAAGCTACTTCTTAATTTGAATGGTTGAAAGGCTAGAAATTGAATTTGATCCTATATATGCAGCGGTGGCCCACCAAACAGAGTGGCTGGATCATTTAATGTAACACACAGACCATTGGGTTAGTTCCTCTGACTAGCCCATAACTTAGTAAGGACTATTAATGGGGTTCCAAATTGTAAGTTTGCACTGCCATTACACGTTCAGCAAAGATGACTGGTGTGATGTATCATCCAAGGGTGTTCAGTTAACTTCTGTAGGTTTTCTGAATTTTCAACTAAGTTCTTTGGTGGAGTTATTTGACATTTGAAAGCAATGATTTAATTTAAGCCTGGAATGAAGTCTTCAGTCTATTTACCTCAAAGAAGCTACCCAGACATGTAGAATATTTTAAAAGTAGAATAGCTATAGAAGCTTCACAACCTACAAATATTCCATTTTGGTTGCACATTTACATATCAACATTGACAAGTACTTCAGTTTATACCTCAAAGGGGCGAGGTTTGTATGATAAAATAACTATATTTGTTTCCAGGAAATCCCCGGGCATGATATTGATCCCCCTGGCACATGTTGAAATGTCAAGGGGGGCTCTCAGTGTGTTGGTGGTTCAATGTTTCCGGCCTGGCCAATGCTCTTGACCAGAATTTTGATCATGAAAAATAAATTCCAATGCAAAATACTCTATGGTAACTTGAAGTGAACCATGAATGGAACCTGTAAACAATCACAGCTTAGCCGAGGTTCAAGCTGTCTCTTCGAACACAAGGCCCCATACAGCTTACTTGAAATCATTAATTTGGGGATATTCTTGGGACGGTACATAATATGGGGGGGGGGCGGGGGGATTTAATCGAGGACTTTCCCTGGAAATCAGGTATGCAACTTGTTACTTTTATTTCTATTCAAGGATGGTCTTCGTCCATCCGTTTCTAAAGTGGACATATTGATGTATTTGTCAATATAGATGTTCACTTTTTTCTTGTTACTTGCTTTTGGCATTTCTCATTTTTCAAACACACATTCGTAGTTTGTGGAGAGGAAGTTATTCTGAATATTCAAATCAGATTGTTGGGGCACAGGTACTTTTGTTTTATACTGTAGATATGGGTTTTGTGTTTAGATTTAGATTACATTTAGATTCCTTGCTACAGGAAATAGAGAAAGTTTTAGGGTGCAGAACTGCTCCATTGGTTTCCCTATAAAGACCAATAACTTGAAGCCATCTTCGGTTCCTAACGTTGTTTAGCCAAATAACAAAGGAGATGCCTTAACAAGGCCACTGCTGACAAAAAGCTTGTTGCTTTCAAATCAGTCAAGGATTCATACAGCACAAAGCAGCAATCGGGTTCCTTGATATAATCTGTTAGATCTTGTAAAATTTGAAGCTATGCACATCATGAATTGAGTGAACACGCAGCACAACTAGATTCTTAATCCCAAGTTACTTCCGATTTTGAGTTTCAAAAATTGCACGCTACTGTACCTTTAAAAGTATCTAGAGTAAAGCTGCTGTAAATAGATATAATGGGTCACACAAATTCTTTGTTTTATTAAATTTAACTATTTTCATTATATCTTTTTTATCATAACTTATAAATATTGGTTAAAGTACAGCCATAATCTGTTGTTTTGTGACACCTGGATAATACATATTTATTAATTATCATGTCTGTTTACATGTTCTATTGTCGGGTATGCTAGTCTCCCATGTGTGGTACTAACAAGTCGCTATAAAGACCGCTCATAAAGTTGTAGTTTGAGAGAAACTAAACCACAACAAACAGCTTTCAAGCCGGTGCTTCAGAAATACCTTATCACTCATAAAAAAAGTGGCGTCTGTATATATTGGTTTCGATGATAATCATAACCTTTGCATTCATGATGGCGTATGTGTGTGTGTTTGCGACGCCCAGCTTGTAAACATGATCCAGGGAAGGTCGGACCATTGAGTACAAGAAGCCTATTATTTTTGGTGGAGTTCAAAGGTCATTTGGGGTTACCAGGGTCAAATTGTGAAAACCTCAAACACGATATCTGAAGGGAAGGTCGGACCAATTTCATATTTGGTGTGTAGAAATACAACCTTGAGTACATGAAGCCTACTGTTTTTTGGTGGAGTTCAAAGGTCATTTGGGGTAACCAGGGGTCACTGTTTTACTAAGATCAAGTATGTTGTACACCTCACTATACATTACACGTCAGATTCATGAAGAAAACTGCTCGTTACATCATCGAAACCACAATGCATTGATGCATTCTGGTTTAGAGTTAGTGTATATGATAATCATGTCAGACAATTGTTATTGATGTAGTGAACCAAGAATACTGCATATAAAAGACTAAAATAGTACAATGAAAACAAGAAACATGTGTCCATGGAATCTTTGGGACTTAACAAACTTCATTTTATTTCAAATGCAAATTCTGCAGCAGCAAATAAAACAATGAAATTAATTAGTCTTTCTCTGCTCGACTCGAGTAAACAATTCTTTCAACTCTGTTAATGCTTGTTAGTATCAATAAACAAATCAAACAATTACAGTATGTCATAGATGATAATCACCAAGAAACATTTAAGGATTACTAATAAGTGCAGCATTCTGCATTGAAACATGAAATGAGTACCACTTTTCATTGTATTTTGGGATGATCAATGACAATTTACTGTTCCTTGTGGTATTGAAAGTTGCGATCAAATGCTAAATGCTGCTTTCGGGAAAATGATTAGTTATGTGCTAAACTGTTACATCATTTGATACGTTGCCCTAGCTAATGCTACAGAGAGTATGAGTACCTTTATAAACACAAATAAGGCTGGGGTAGTAACGGGGGGGGGGGGATATGCTGCCAGCACCTCGTTAGTACTGTTTCATAACTGCATGCATGTCAATAGTGAATCAGCACTAACAATGTCATGCAACAACACTAATTCACCAAAGAACAGATGATACTGACCACTCAAGACAATGCCTGAGGATTTTTTCCCCCTTTAAAATGGAAAACTTGGCAAAGCTAAAATGCAGAACTGTTTGCCATTATACATGGCTGTAATGATTGACAAGCCTGGAAAACGACAATGCGTTTTGAAGCCTATACCTATCTAATCAAAGATGACACTGTTGCTGAGCGACCGGGTAGCGCCATGTTATTCACAACACCACAACATGTATCTGAAACATTTGTTCCTATGGTCTTTAACTCTTGCAAGAAAAAGGAAAAAAAATGTACCAAACCATTCGAGTGAAGATCATAAAATACAAACCCTGCAACACTGATCCATTTGGGACTTGCCTACCGTCCAAATACTCTCTATGAGAAAAGAAGTAACACATGTCCCACTAGCATGAAGCGAATGCTCTCTTTAAGATCAGAGACATTCAGTCAGATTACTTTAACACATGGGAAGAACGTAAATAGAACACCAAAAATGGAATTAATCAAAATCAAAGTATTCTCGGATCCAAACACTACAGTGATATCGGCATTCAAAGGGCAAGACTTTCCTTGTTATAATTGCTCTCCCAATCATCATCCTTGAAGGATTACAAATCTAGACATGTTCAGTGCAATTCTGAATTAACCAGACATCAGAATTAACCAGACTGCTGCTCAAAACATTTTCTGGAAAAGGCACGATACCACCTCTATCGACATCCATCGTCAAATGGGGAAGCCACTTCCTGTATTCCCCCTCAAGCACTGCAGCAATTGAATGTGGTCTTGTTCGTTGTTCAAACCATCTTCTGTTTTCTTCCCTTGACTTGTCGGTATATAAGTGTATTGCCAGTAAAGTGTTGGAAGGAATTCTTAATTTTACTTATCCATATCATGTATCCTTTTTTTTTTCTTTTTTCCTTTTTTTTTTTTTCTCTACAAAAAAACAAAAGACCGAAAGCTTGGGTAAAGAATCTTCATTTCTGTCCTAGAGACAACCGCCGTTTTTTAATGCAGGAAGAACCTGCACTTAAAAAAAGGTTCCCTTCCAATCAGTCAAAAGATTCTGTCCAAAAGTAAAGGATATATATCCGAGTTAGTAACCTGCCTCTCTTAGATAATCTGCAACTTTCGCAACTTCTGTTGTACATTGACCAGGTTGAACATTGTCAGGGTAGAGTCCTATTATAATTGCTGAAAAGGAAGAGAAATTAATGCATTAAATAATTGAAAATATTACAATTCATTGCATGTAGTAAAACTGATTTCAAAAAAATGTTATACCATCCCAATGCAAAAACATTAAGCAACCTAACAGCCCATTAAGAACTATAGACATTTCAGCGGAGGGGAAGCATGAGGGGTGAAGGAAAGGGATATTTCAAGTTACCTAGAAATGACCCTTATCTGACCTTAGACCTTGAACTTCCCATCACCCTAGAATGCCTGCAGTAGTTTTGGTAAAAATTCATTCTGGACGAGGTGAGTCGTTGTATATCTTTCAAATGACGTTCACGAATAAATTTTTAATCTGTAAATATCTATCCCTATATAATTGATCGATTCCTGCGCACTTGTCTATAATACCTCTCTCAAGCAATTGATGATTGTTACCGACTTTCCGGACAATTTCATAGCCAGGGCTACAAAGAGAACCTGCTTAAATATATTCACACTTTGACCAAGTATGACCTTACACATCTTTCTGCCTCTTAACCTTAGCAGAAATTTAGATGCTTCCTCACACCAATCAACCACTGTCACCAATTTTCATCCTGATCAGGATAAAACCAACCCTTTTCTCCTTTTAAGAACAAGGAATTTCTATTTGGGACCTGTCTAGACCACAAATGACCTTTGTTCTACTTTCTGTACCAACTTTAATGAAGCCCCCTAACATGGGTATCAACTTGGACTAATCACACTTAAGTTTTTGTACTCACTACATGAAGATACTCATGTGGTATGAGATTCATCTTAAATTCCTCACTTAAGATATCATGTCTACAAGGCTTTTAAGCTCTGTAAATATACATGACCTCCAGAAAAAGAACAAGCTATTTTAGAAATGACTTTTCCAGGCGTTGTTCATGTCCGTGACCTTTTTGTACAGTTCAATCGGCAACCACTCACTGTAATGTGATACCACCGCACAAAATATAGTTTATCAACTACTCAAGCTCTAACCTCTGATCTTCACAGAAAACAATTGGTATCGTTTTACTCTAACGTTTCACAGTATAGAAGAAAACGGATACCACATCAATAATTTTTCAATATATGTCAACAACAAAATTGGTGGAACTAGTACACACACTATATGTATGCAAGACCTAAAATGCTTTCTTCACATGAAGGCACCCAGAAATTGGTGTTTATGACAAGGATTTTTGCATCCATTGAACATGACAGAATTCTACAGTAATAAACTCACCTTGTACGGTTTTGTAACATGCAATTCCCGTCTGACTTTTCTTTCCAAATACTTCTTTGTCATTAGCTCTTAACGTAAAAAATTTTACACCGTTAATTAGGACTCCAGTTGCATGAAGGGGTGAATTTTCTTTAAATCCTGCTATCAAGGCTGTTACCTCTGCAGGTTGTATCTGAAATGAGAATGAAGCAAAAAGGATTATTATTATCTAGGTGAGATGCTACTGGCATGTATATGGTAAAAATTGCTTGCTCAGGATTGCATTGCTTAATTCATTCTAGGAATTGATTTACAATATTTTTAGCAACAGGTTAACTCCATATACTCATCTTGTAGTACTTTTAATATAAACTTTGGACAGTAGCCTGTTCCAAGGAATCTGTTATCATCCCCACATTGGTGTCACACACCTGAGCAGGAAATAAGTTTAAACCAGATGGCACCTTGGATATCATAAAACACCACTTTCATAAGTCCAAGGCTAGGTAGGATTATTGTGCCCTGGCATAAGCTGAATGCTTTTGACATAGGCCTAGGCTACAGATTAAGAAATGTTGCATTTTTATTAAGCAATCATCTTACGCTTTACGCCATTAAAAATATAATATCCCCTTTTGCCCTGGAATTTGAGGGTAGCCCAAGAGTATAGTCAGTATTGCGAAGTTCGGACACCCCTAAGAAATACACGATTTCACCATGACAACCTACAGGAAGAGCCAAAAAGTACAAAGCTACAGTTATTTTCTCTCCAAAATGACCCGTGTGCAAGTAAGTACTTACATATTTGTCAATAAAATGACGGAGATATATGAAGTCTGTTATAATTACTGAAAGAGCAACTGCGCCACCAATTTTATCACCAGCGCCACACTGTGGGAACCAGTGTCCGAACTTCGCAATACTCTAGCAAAGAAATACCAGTTCCACAATCACGAAGAATCTTCTTTTTTACAACGTGAAAACAGTTTGCAGGAAAGAAAGTTTGGCCGTGTATATTAATATAACACACTTCTCCCACCATATCAAGTATATTTTCAGGTGATTTATACCAGAAGATATAGTTTTGGGGTGATTTAAGGCTTAGGTGTCCGAACTTCGAAGTGTCCATGCTACCAAACAGGAACTTTGCTCGTTGAGATCGTCTTTGTTATTAGAAACAGTGTGAACTCACTAGCACTAATTGTTGCATAGGGTAGTGTCAGTGTGAGTAGGCTTTAACTTTTAAGCTAAGCTAGGCCTAGACTAACTTTAGCCTAGTTTAGGCTACGGATAACAACATAGGCTAGGCCTAGGCCTACTCTTACCCAGTTGAGCAGCCTAGCAGAATGAGGATCAAAAGAACCCTTGCCCAGGAAGATAACACTGAAACTAGACTTAGCATAACACCTTGTTGCAACTCTCAAGTGCATTGACACTGACAGGCCTACGCTAAGCCTAACACTAGGGGCCTAGTACAAGTGACGCCCTGACGTTGTGTGCAATTCACGTTAGTATAGTAAAGGCTTCATAATTGACGCACCCCCGTAATTGACGCACCTTCAATTATTACTAGCAACGATACAGCAGGCCACCTAAACTTTTTGCAGTCAAGCAGAATAACATATTTCATGAGTCTGAATCCATTTCAGCTATTTGCTGACCAAATTGTGGTATTTTTTAAGCTTTTAACACCCTCCCCCCAGTTTTGCACATTTGTTGGACATTTGGAAATCTTACACCCTAAAAATAGCCAACATTACCTCAATATGATAACGCTACTCTCTGGGACCTGGCCTGTCTGCAGCTTAGAGGCTCAGAGCATAGCAAACAGCATCTTAAGTCAATGGATATATACTAAGGCCTACACTACAGTTAGCTTATTGACGAATGTGTCAATTTAGGGGTATGTAAGAACTTGACACGGCAGACATTTTGTGGTCAAATTCTGCTCAATTGTACGGTGCATAAGCACAGAACCTTAAATATTTTGAGATCAGAACTTTTCTGAGGAACTACACATATGAAAAACACATACAGTTGAGTGATTTGGATTTTTCCTTGATAGACATCGTTGATCAAATCCTTAAGTGCGTCAATTATGAGCCCACCATGCTACTACTACTAGCCTAGGTCCATATAGCAACATCCTATATTAACTAAGGGCCTTAAGCAAAGGCTAGGCCTGCTGTGTCATCTTGATCCAACGTATCAACGTAGGCCCAACCGGTCTTAACATAACATGCACCACGAGACATGACGGTCCCAGTCTGAGATTAATCCCATATGCCATAGCAGCCTCCAAGAAGATTTCGATAACGTGATGAAACTAATGTTATCGTTCAAGTTCCGCCCTAACGTTATGTCTATCGTAACACTAACCTTCAGGCCGGGGGACTGTGCCCAAACACTCCCATTATGCCCTATGATCGCTGCTTCCGATACATAGTTGGTGGCTAAAAGATTGGTAATGTATGCGTCCCAACTCATCTTTAAGCACAAATGAAGTGTTGACGATAAGTTTTAGAGAATTTCTAGTGTGCAGTGCACTAATACACCCGGAGTATAATCCAAATCAATGTTGTGATACAGTGTTAACACGCGATACAAGAGCTAGCACGCAACTGGTACAGAGCAGCCAACCACACATTACACACTGAAAGAACTACGCATGCAGTTGGAATTCAGACTGAGGACATACACGTACACACTCAGCCTAACATATTACTACACTAATATGTCCGTCTTCCGCCTAAAATGACGGTGTGTTGTACGTAACATTCAATCAATGACATGTCCCTTTTTTCGTTCTATATAATGTGATACCTGAGGATGGCGCTTTTCAATAAGTAAAATAACTTCTTTCCTTTATCTCAGTTGAAAAAATTGTTAAAATCACCAAATTCACAATAGATGAGGCTTACAACAAATTCTGAAATACAAAAATGCATAGTAAAAGCAACAGCTGCTTGCCGCCAGATCTCGTTTTAAAAGTAGCTGTCTCACAACCAATTTATTCAATTACATGGAGTCATCAGTGTGATTTTCATGTTTGATTTACTTCGATGGTTATATTCATACATTTCAATAGAAGCTATTGGGTATTGTAAAATGTGTTTATAAGATGTACGCGGCTCCTGAAAGGATCCGTAGAAATTGCCCCGCGTGTGCTCAGCGAATAGAGCTGTGCTGCTGAGTGAATAAGTATGTGGTACATACACTAAATGCAGATAATTTTGGCTCATACTACTTTTCCATGCTGATGTGTACACTGTTGTACACGATTAAAAGAACGTGGTGCCGCCTGCCTTAGATGTCGAAGGTCAGATTATCTCCGCGCGTACGTGTGCGTGCGAGAGTGTGTGTGTATATAACTGTATACAAGCGTTCAAACCAGGAAGTTAAATGTATACGAAACCATACGTCAGGATTTTTGGAAAACGTCATGCAATAAAGTGAAGTGCCGTCCAATTAAATAATAGATTGCAGAACGTTTCCAAGATAGTCCTTATGGGTGCAGAAAATACTTATTACATAGTTTAATGTTCATTAGCTTTCTTTAAAATAATTTGGAATTTGGTTAAACTGTTCAAATACAAATTTTCGTCTTTCCCGATTACTTGCATGGGCAAACTCGAGGCTTTTGTTTCAAATCTGTCGACTTTCGTAGCGTTAAGCATACCGGTGTGTTATGTTATGGGGTTTCCCCTGCGTAAAGGTGGGGAATCCCAATACGGGTAGGTAATTTCCCCAGCACACATGTATGCGTTGTATGTACTGATGGCATGCATGCGTTGTGCTAAATGGTACGGTAGTTCAGTTGACAAAATGAATCAGGGTGTGGCATCCTCAACCTGAACTTCGTGGAAAACAAAAATGATAACTCTTAGATGCACAAAGCCGTAATCATATTAGTAGACGAAAACTAAAAGGATGGAGTGCGGAGGGCCGGTTAAGAGTAGTGATCTAAGTCGAATGGTGTTGGAAAACTTTTCCGCAGTTACAACTGTAGGACTGTTAATAGCTAAATTTATATCAGGATTATAACATTTAAATTTACAAATAAATTACTACACCTGTACAGAATCAAAAGCAGTGCTAAAGACATATTGCAACTTATTAACATATGGAATGTGAAAGTGATCACAATAAACTTAATCGGTGCTCGAAGCGCTGTTTGATGCATAACATTCCGTTAGTTATTGATAAACTTGCTAGATGGCATGATCACGTTCGAATAAACAGCCGTTTCTCTTGTTTTGTTTAAGGCGTTCACCAATTCTGACATCCAATTACCATATTGACAAACTACACTTCGGGAAAAGTGTTAAAGTATTAACCCCCCACCGACACTGCCCCATTCAGTCATACACCAACCCCCCATAACCCCCCCCCCCCACACACACACACACACACACACATGCTGGTTGTCCTGCCTACATTCTGTCACTCTCGTTGTTTGGCTAACAAGGACAGTTAATGTGACATTAAGGGAGTAGCGAGTTTTCACCGGAAGCTGACTGCTTGCAAGAACAGGAATTGTGGAAAGCAATGTTTATACTTTTATTACACCATTATGTATAATATTGTTGTCAACAACTTGGACTAACTGAAATGTCAGCTACAATTTATGGATAAAGCGGTTCCGTTCAATCGGTGAAGGAACTCAATGCCAAAGTTATCAGAAATAACTTCATTGGCGTGCACAACTCCGGGTGGACGAGGGTCCATGCCCCCTCCCCCCCCCCCCCCCCCTCACACACACACACCTTCCATTTCTTTTCTTACCACTGCTACGGGTGTATTTTCGAATTTCACACAAAAACTCAATAGTATTTATTAAAAACACCAAGCTTGTGTTTAGAATGTACCACTAGTCGTTTTTTCTGGGGGGGGGGGGGGGGTCTCCTAGCTCCCCTCCGACAGTGTATTCGCCCAAGGAGCCACATCCCTCCTTTATAA
Organism: Apostichopus parvimensis; assembly: GCA_000934455.1. NCBI lineage: Eukaryota > Metazoa > Echinodermata > Holothuroidea > Aspidochirotida > Stichopodidae > Apostichopus > Apostichopus parvimensis. The sequence continues at coordinate 41,296 of KN885448.1, read as the reverse complement.
TATTCTTCATTCGCCTCTGGTCTTTGTATTAAAGCTGCAGCAGTCCCTACCTAAATCAGTCGGGGTGGATGAATCCCCCACCCTTCCCTACCTTTTTTTTTTATTCCTATTCACGCCACTGGAGAAATTTTGAATGTAATGTTATCATACGTTGACAACACAAACTCTAAAACTTTTCATTTATTCAAGAGCAAAATAAATTTTTAGTTGTTTTTAAAGAAATCTCTGTTTGTAATTGAGTTGTAAAATGCACACGCATAGTTTGTGGGGCCAAACCAACAAATAAGTAGCCTATCAGCATATATACCGAACTTATTGACATAGAATTTCATTCACCGTAAAGTTGAGACGTCGTAGTTCTCCATCTGGAATATTGATGGTAGGTAAGAAATCTTTTTGTTATATATTCACTATAGTTTGATGTCTAATTATTAATTAAGTTTCGTAGCTATCATCATATCATTATTAATGTGCCACCAAACTTTGTTGCATATGCACCTACCAAGATGG
>KN885448.1:24626-36490 GCA_000934455.1 Apostichopus parvimensis | reverse complement strand
TGGCTATTAATTCATATGGGATTTTGTGAACCTTCAGTCCCTTACCGTTTGACCATTCCATTTGATACTTTGAACACCTATCTGTTTCACCAATTCCACGCCTTCGTCGAGTATTCTTTCTAAGTTATCCAGTTCCGTGTAATCGCAGATTTGCGGATATTCTATGGCAAGTTCCATGACGGTTCCCTTCGCTGAGGAGATTAGTTTATTTATCTTTTTCGCCGAGATTTTTATTTGGTCAGAAAAATGTAGTTTCTTCTGTTTCGATATGTGGCCTTATAAATTAATTCTTCAGCAAACATTCACAGTCCGTCTTCTCATCCGTAAATACTTTCTTTTCAAAATTGTTTCCGTCTTAGAGCGCGCGGGCGTTATTGTAGACTATATAGAAGACGCTGCCATATAGACGCCACAACGTATTTAGTTTCAGTTCCAGTTAGTGGTAAAGCGTAAACGTGGCGATGTGCGCATATCATAGAAATTGATAAATACATTCCTAATCAATCTCTATGGCGCATATACATTAGAGGTTTGCCTATTGTTTGCGCTACGCGGCACTACAGCGTAGAGATAACTATGTACATATGCCCAATGTTCCACTGTTTAGAGTTTAATTCATGGCTACTCTGCAGACTGGTGTTCTGAGTGCGTATTAGCATGAACCTTGGAGCTGAAATAAGTCTCTGCGAGTTCGCAATACACATCACACGTACATGATCACATATTTGAAAGAATGCAGTCCTGACACATTTATCAGGTTGTACAATAACGGGAATGGCGTGTCTGATGGCCCAATTGTTTGCCAGGAACTATTTAATTATAAGTGTACACCATACCGAAAAGCGGTGTAAAATAGGCTCATACTAACAGTGGGGGAAAATCAGTTTGAGTATGTGAGCGACGTTGGAACAATCTTGCGCCCTTTGATCAAGCTCGAAATTTGTCTGACGCGCGCAAACACTCTGTCTACTTTGTGACAAATGAAGAATCTCTGAACGCACAATCAAGCACGTCAATTTCGAACTTTCAATTTTTAATAAAATCATTTAGGATGTATCCACTAGCCCGTTTTTCGCATCGAATATTAATTATGTATACGCCGATGTCTTTTCTTGCTCACCCTTAGTCTATTCTGCCCATTCTTTCAGTATTAACGTATGTCGTAAATGTTGCCCGGTGGTCAAGTGTGCATGAAACACATGAACCGTTAACCGTTTATCGAAAGCTTGGAAAACCAGGATTTTCAAACAAAACTTGTATCAGTTGATAATCCATCTTTATCCAGATTTTTCAACCGAAAAACAAAGGATTTTAAAACAACTTGGATTTTCGGTCGGAAACCAGGTTTCCCTCCGATAACCAGGTTTGTCAATTGATGATCCAAGTTTATCGGCGTGTAGCCTGGAAGTTATCAGTTGAGATCAAGGTGTAATTCTATTTTTTTTAAATTGAAAATCCACGTTTAAAGGCATTGAAGATTCGCCCCAAACTGCGTGCCGCGCTCTGAAAAAGTTAACTACCCGTTGCTTGCAAGTGAAGTTTTTCTCTTGTCGCTACAAAATGCAGACAGTAATGAAACGTGATACCTTGTTATCTTTTGCTGGACCTGAGATGTCCATCGCTGTATCGTTTGTACACTGTGCTGTGGGTATTGACTGCAGCTGTATTTACTGACTGTACACTAGAGTCTAATTACCGACGGTACTGTCACGGTAGCAAGTTGTGTGTGTATTTTCTGGGATCGATGGTGGTGTCTAACACTTCTGTTACACCTCATTCGAAACTAGATCAGTTTACCGGCATGAGACGTTTCTTTTTGCGCGAGTCTTGACACCCTTTAATCGATCGAGAAACCCGGAATGATGAATTTGGAGTTTTGACCAATTATCCAATTTTTCGAACAATCCAAGAGTTTGACTGATAATCCAAGTTTATCGGTGATAATCCAGGACTTTTGTCCTGGATTATCTGTCTAAAATCCTGGATTATCAAGTGATAAACCTGGATTATCGATAGAAATTAACGTTTAACGGTCGACAAACCCTGCAGGCCGGTTTTCAACCGAATCCAGAAATGTAAGTTGTGTGGTATTTGGCTTCCCATAAAGCCTGTCCAATACAGTATGCTACTAAAGCATACAAGTTAGTTAGAGTTTGGTACCTTGGAAGTTCGAATCGAAGATGTCAAATGGCCTCTGCACAAGGGGCCAGCTTGAAGGAAGGAGGCTCAAGCACCTGTAAAGCTGAAGAAACATTCATTGAAGATTGCATTAGGCCCTTCATTCTTTTCAACTTTGACAGAGTGAAGGAACTATCGGTAGGGTCTGTAGTTGGCCTACTCTCTTGTCGCACAAACCTAGGCTAGCCTAACGTTTAGATTAGGATAGGCTAGGCAGGTAGCATTCGCCCATAAAAGCCCCATTGACTTACACACTAAATCACAAAAGAAATGGTGTCTGTAAGTCTAGATAGAAGTTCTCACTAGCTAAATGCTACCCATCACTGGATAGCTGACAAGTTGGCCATTCATGGCATCATCAGTTTTCCGTATCATGACCTGTAATTTTTTTTGCTATCAGAGCCTGAAGTTTTCGTCACTTGTAAACAGACATCTTCACTCAGTAGTAAACCATTTTCGTACTCTTCCCCTGCGAGGCCTGACGGGGTCTAAAATTGCCTCAATTGACCCAAGTTTTGCACCACATGTACTTCCATTCATGCAAGACACAATAAGGCGGAGTGTATAGCCTAGTGGTTAACGCCGGCGTCTCCCAGTCATGAGATCCCCAGTTCGATTCCCGCCGACAGCAATGTTTGTCGTCTGGCAAGGGTGTTGTTAAATAACAACTTCCCGACATGGACGTTAAAAGGATGTGTGCCGAGAGATTGGCTTCGGTCAGCTTGCGAGTCTATAAGCCTCCATGGCTTCTTTCGCGAGTTCCTGCTTGCGGGAAGATCACATATACATACATACATACATACATACATAAAACAGAAACTGATTGATAACATATCCATCTTCCACTGCTTTTTGGCACTTTTCCTGAAGGAGATCATTCAGGTAGACTCCATAGGAGTAGGCTATGCCACCAGCAATGTCTAGCTTAGGCTATGGTATTAGTACTACAAATTATAGTAGAAGTTATGGTAAAATTTGATCGGAGTTTCATTCAAAATCTTTGCGTATTCGTAATATCGTACCATGACAAACAGATAATGTTTCCTATATTTCTAGTGCCATTCCGCCATATGTAGTAACAACCGCCATACCTTTCCGCCATAGGTTTTGATTTTTTGATTCCGCCATGGCAGGAAGGATCGTAAGTACCTATGGCGGAAAGGTACATTTTAGGAATGGATTTTACAATGGTGTACAGGGATGTATTGTTGAAACTTTCTTTGAATCGCGTGGAAGGATAGGTACACAGTCTTCATATGTGACGGTTCGCTGGATAGACAATATTGGGGAATTGATACAGTCTTTAATGTACAGGTTGATTGAATAGTTTTAATTTAAGTTCGTAAGAGTTGATACACTGTCTTCAAATATAAAATAGTTGGTTGAATAAATTAGGCTGATTGTTTATTAAAAAGATTCTGATTGTCGATATATAAGACCGTTTTGTGGATTTTGCTGGCCTAGATAGAGAGAAGCGAATTAAATTTTTCTGTGAATTTCTTCGTTCCCAAGTCAATGCTAATCACTCATTCAACCATGAACCAACGCATCCTAACAATCCGTTACATTATATTTCTAACCTACGTACTAACGTTACTCCTACCCACAACAACGTGCTTTTTCTGCCATACAAAAAGTGGATGACACTTTTTCTATGGCAGAAAGAGCACATTAGATGGATTCAGATTTTGGTCTGAAAATTGTTATCTGGACCCTGGTAATGGTATGGTAAAAGATTTAGAACAAACTACTGACGTAAGGCTATGTAACCAATAAGAATGACTGAACAGTGCAAAAAAAAAAATAGTGGCTTGTTCAGATTGCCTAGGACTATAAAATTTGGTTGTTTCCCATCCCATAAGGGTATTTCAATCTCTGAAACTGAAATTTTTACCATTAACTTTTGACGATGAAGTGTGTGTCATTTTGTGTAGCCAGTGTATTTGGCCAAAAGTACTGTACATGTATACGAAAATGTCCACACTAAATCATAGTAATCTAACGGTTATAAAGCTCTTGTGTTATTGGCTACAGTTTTTTGTCTGACTGAATCACGTTATTTCAACTATTTTAAGTCATTTGATCAAATATTGATTGATATTTGACTCTGAATTTTGGTTCATGATTACAATCACAAGCAAATAATGTGTCATGTGACATTGAATATTTGGTTACTTTTTGCGTACAGTATTCTTCTGTAATATCATCATTGATGATATTCCCTCCCTTCTTGATGTCCATGTTAAAGGCATTGAAGACTCCCCCCAAACCACGTGCGGCCATCTGAAAAAGTTAACTTTTTGTTGCTTGCAAGTGACGTTTTGTTCGTGTCGCTACAAAATGCAGACAGTAATGAAACGTGATACTTTAATTGTTATCTTTAGCTGGACCTGAGATGTCCATCGCTGTATCGTTTGTATACTGTGCTGTGGGTATTGACCGCAGCTGTATGTAGTATGTACTGAATTACACTAGTGTCTAATTACCGACGGTAGCAAGCTGTGTGTGTATTTTCTGGGATCGATGGTAGTGTTTAACTCTTCTGTTACACCTCATTCGAAACTAGGTCAAATTACCGGCATTAGATGTTTCTTTTTGCGCGAGTCTTCACACCCTTTAAGCTAATGCCTAGAGTTATATACATGTATTGTCTATTATACATAAATTAACTATAAATTTACACATTCCTCTTCCTTTTTCAGGACAGGGATAAGATGACCAAAATTTCCAATGCACCCTTATTGATCTCGCTTCTCAATGTCATTAACTATCTGGCTGTTGCTGAGAAAAGTTACCTTGCTCTTACATTTCTAGAACAGAAATGGTTTGTAAGGAGGGAAGTAAGTCTCTAAGTTAAAAACAAAGTGTTCTTACGACTAAATTATACAGCAGCATCCATCCAGTGGATTAAAAAGTTTATCAGAATTGTCTTCAACTTTTAGGGCATTAAAAGGTATCTTCCTGTTTACTATATATAGTCCTCCAGATTATTTACCAAGTAATGACGTACAGTGATAAAAGTGGACAATTCTCAGGGAGCAACAATGCTTTCAGAATGGCAATAAAGTGCTTATTGAAGAGAGACACACGTGTATAAGAGACCATTTTTAGACTTTCTAACATATTTTAGAACAATGCTGATGACCATGGATTAATAGTTAGATGATCAGACTGTATGAATGACTGTGTAATGACTATGTAATGACTGTGTAATGAATATGGAATGGCTATGGAATGACTCTTAGTAACTATGGAATGACTATGAAATGACTCTGTAATGACTCTTGATGACTATGTAATGACTATCTTAGTAACTATGGAATGACTATGAAATGACTCTGTAATGACTCTTGATGACTATGTAATGACTATGGAATGACTATGTAAAGGCCCTGTCACATCTCACCGGATTGCAATAACGGAGAGGGAATGAAGACAAAAAATGGCACTCCGTTGATGTTCGTTAGTATCCGTTTAGTCTGCGGTTCTCCTCCGTCCGTCTACGTTTCATTAACGGGAAGGTCCGGTTTGTCCGGCGTGGATTTTGAACATGCACAAAACTTGGAACAGACATCCACCGAAAAATGTCTCCGTTATTTATTCATTAATAATCCGTTAAGCTTCCGTTTTATCAGTTCCTCATGCGTTTTGTTCGTTCTGTATGCGTTTGTCATACTGTATTTCTCCGTTCGTCTCTGGTTATTGCTATTGCTCACCGGATCATTAACGGACAAAGAACGGATGAAACGTAGAAGTGCAGTACCTATACCGTATATTCGACGGACGCTTACGTAGAAATAACGGAAGTGTAAAGGAATATAACTGACAATGAACAGATAGGTAACGTACGTTACACGGAAGAAACGGAAGAACTCAGCCCAGAGAAAGTAACAGACGGACATAGAACGAAGATGCAGCGTACTTCCATCTTGTCCACTCCAAGCCTCCCACGCCTCATTCTGCTCCTATAACCTCTACCTCTAATGTAATGACTCTTAATGACTATGGAATGACTATGTAATGACTCTTTAATGACTATAGAATGACTCTGTAATGACTATGGAATGACTCTTAATGACTATGGAATGAAAATGGAATGACTCTTAGTGACTCTTAATGACTATGTTATGACTATGGAATGACACTTAATGACTATGGAATGACTCTTGATGATTATGTAATGACTATGGAATGACTATGGAATGACTATGTAATGATTATGTAATGACTATGGAATGATTCTTTAATGACTATGGAATGACTCTTAATGACCATGGAATGACTCTGTAATGACTCTTATTGACTATGTAATGACAATGGAATGGCTCTTCACGACTATGTCATGACTATGTCATGACTATGTCATGACTATGTAATGACTATGGAATGACTATGTAATGACTATGTAATGACTATGGAATATTAAAGGTGACACATGACACAATGTTCTACATCTGTGATAAGTCAATGCCCGTTCAGCTCACTACCTTGTATCAGCATGATATAACAATTCACTGTCTGCTGCCAATGGTAGTTTCATGATATTATTTACTCAATGAAACCACACAGTGCCATCAATTTGTATTCTACTGTATTGCATATAAACATTATTGCATTATGTAAATGTGACCATGTTGTTTTTTTTTGGAAAAGTAATTAAGTTGTTGATTCGATTGACTTAAAAACTACAGTATGGTACCTTCCTATCCTTTTCTGTGTACTAAAAAGTATTGTTAAATATTGACTAATGTTTTGACAAAATGATTTTACAGTCTGTAAAAATTTGGAGTGAAAAGAAGTATAAGAATATATCTTTGAAAGGCATCTTTTTAATCTTTCTTTCACGGGTGTTCTTCTTTCGCTTGCAGTCAGGGAAGGGAATCTATACACAAGCAAGCTCAGAACTGCAGAAGATAGAACAAAGGAGTAAGCCTCATCTTCTCCAAGCACCGAGACAGGACGGCCTGGAATATTTGGTCTCACACATAGCAGAACAACTGGCTCAGTTTGTCAAAGCTCGACAAGAAATGATGGATTTGTATCCTTAACGTAAAGATAACAGGAGAAATGTATCTTATTTTTTGCTTGGGGGCTGACTGCCAAAAGTAGGACAAACTTAGGCATTTGTGTCATGAAAGAGGGGGGAGGGGGTGTGGGTGTGGGGGGGGGGTGACAGGCAGTTTGGAGGTTGGGGAGGGAGGGAGGGAAGAATACTTGTGTGGGCTTACAAGGGTAAAGCATTGTTTGAATACATCCGAAAGAATTGATCCCAGAGCACATGATCCACTATAGACAATGTCAACCAAGAAACGTGCACAGTATAGATGCTACAAATCTTTGACAAATGGTGGGGGTTAGGGGGTGGGGGTGGTCGGGGAAGGGTTTGCCCAATGGAAGCGTTTTGATTTAGTGTTGTTCCATAAATTGTGGATTTATTTGATAGAGAAGTTGAAGTTACACCGGCAGCCCTTCCTTTCAGTTTAATAATTTATTAAGGTAACATTTCTCTTTTGTAAGCAACATTCTTGCAGTTACTGGACAACTTTGTTTTCAATGAATAATTACAGTTTGTGGTTCCTAAATTTCTACTAAATATTGTTTTATTTTACCTCTGGTCTTTGCTTGTATTAAATTTATGATCTTGTTTTGGATGTGTGACTACACCCCCTGCATTTTGATGTCACACTTATCATTAAATGTTTATTTCTTAATTTAGTTGTTGTCTCTGTCAAATGATGAATTTCAGTCTATCATTTTCTTGAACGATAAAAAAAAAATTGCAACAGTTACATGAAGCTGTGTAATCCAAAAGTCGAGACGGATTACTCCGAAATGTCAACAATACTGGACACCATATGCGAAAGGTTAGATATCATTTAACCAGTGCTACGTCTGAAAGGATAAACTAAGTTGGTGGCATTAGGGAAGCATTGAAACCTAGCATCTGGAAGGTAGTGGGTTTGATCCCCTGGCCAAAGTAAAGGTGGGGTTTTCATCCAGGCGAATTCCACGGTTTTTCGCTATCTGAAACCATCTTCCAAATTGGACAAAAAAAACCCCAAAAGTTACAAGCCTCTCTGGTTGTTTAATGCCCAGATAAGATACTGCTGATATCAACAATAAACAGTTAATTACAATTTTATGGTCATTTTGATTCATTTTTTCATATAAAGATGGTTTAAAGCAGGTGATTTATGTATTGAAAGCCGAACATGGATATGATGAATATGCATGAGTTCTTAAATATGTCATGAATATCTTGCATCAGTGATGCACTGTCAAGATGTTTAACCCTTGCAGCGGGTATGTCGACAGGTTGTTAACGAGCATAGTTGAGAGAGTATGCCTACAACATTGTCATAGCAGGTGTTGCAAAATAAATCAGTAGATATGCTAGAAATTCAAAATATGGTCACCTGTAGTCAAACTATCCCTACAAGACTTCAACACCTAGTTTCAAGCTAGAGGTCGTCACGTGAAGTATTCAATGGTCTGTTTTGATTCTCCTCAATGTAGGAGCATATCTCTTGTGTAATGGCTGGTTTATTTTCCAATATATATCAGAGTGATAGATGTAAATGAAGCTAATACGGTGAAAACATTTAGAGCATGCCATAAAGATGTCTTCTTACCATGAATTGTTTACATCTATCACCCCTGACATATATCAAGGAGGGTAAACAGTAAGATTAGGAAAAGTATGATTGCTGGAAAGCCTGCATTCTATTTGTGTTTGTTCTTTTGACATGAAAGTACTGAAATATTATTTATCAATTAACTAACTGGTCAGACTCTGGAGGTCAGAGGTTATCACCTTTTAATGCTAAATGGATGCAAATGATTGTGACCACCTTAGCTGGTTGAGAAATCTCCAGAGAGTGCTCCCTTTCCCCTCCCCTTCCCCCCTGCCAAAAAGAAAATAGTTTATTTCATAGAAGATGGTAATCTTCTGTCGGAAAAACCTAATAGTAATTAAAAAGTAATAACCAGATTTGCAGTCCAAGTCTTTTGGCGTCCCAGTCCTGTCATATTTCTAAGCCTCGAGTCCACGTCTATGCTCTTGGCATTCGAGTCCCGAGTCATAAGTAACTAAAAATAATTCTCTTTACTTGAAATTTCTTGCGTCTTTGTTTTTTTTCAGATATAAAAACAGTTTTCACCATCCTCTTCTAGCTCCTCTCAAGAATTCTTGGACTCTGGAAACGGACATTATTCTTTCGCTCCTTCAAGCCAGGACTGCGATGAGCCATTGGCATTTCCTGCCGTCTCTTCTGAGATTACATGACGCACACACAAAGCTGGAGGTCTGGGGTTCTCCATTGAAGGCTAAAGAGGTTATATATTCACACTATCAGTAGATAGATAGATATTTATTCAGCCAATCATATAAAAATACAATGAAATTGGTCGATAACAAGAGCTCAAAACATTACAAATTGTAAACAACATATAAGACGTACAATAATATACATAGATATGAAAACGTGCTATAAAATGTACACAAATATGAAAATGTACTCACAATATAAAGATGAACAAAAATATAAAATGTACCTACAAAATATTAACATGTACAAAAATATATAAATGCCCTCACAGCCAATATAAAGTCTACAAAGTATGTTATAGTACATAAAACTCCAATTATTTAACGGTTTTGATGCGCATTGAATATCTTCACAGCAGAAGAATAAAAACTGTCAGTTAACCTTTTAGAACCCCTAAAAGTATGCATTCTTTTGCCTGAAGGCAGGAACTTGAAATAATCTGTTGCTGGGTGGTAATCATCATTCAATATATTTTTAACACGTTTTAATGTTCGCTCCTGGTAGAGAGAGTGAAGGGACGGTAGGCCTGTGCCAATGAGGTGCTCCACGTTTCTTATGACAGATTTTTGTGTGTTTTGTACATTAGGTGAAATGACTGAGTATTATTTGGAAGAAGTCTCTCTGGTAGCAAGGACCTGGGGGGGGGGGGGTGTGTGTGGGGAAGAACTGCTTTTTAGCAAGACGAAGATAGTTTTGTACAGACTACCTATCATCACAAACTGGTCGGAGGCTTCCAAAGAAAATCATGTTTCGTTATATATTTATAAATATTGAAAATAACAAATTTCATAGTAATAATTTGTTTTAAGTAAGTGTAAATCATTCGAATAGTTACGTTAAATTATTATATGATTGAGTAATGAGTTAAAATTGTTCACTAGATTTCATACAAATGATTTACAATTTTCTCCTTTTTTCCCTCTCATCAGCCAAAGAAGAAGCTCTCAGCTTACGTCTCCGTCAAGAATAACGTGATCCCATCATTAATGTGTTGGTTAATGAGGTTCTACCTCGCCCTTATATCAAAGGTACAAACATACATTTTAAAACATAGGTCTTGTATGAATGCATTTTGCGTCTGTTTTCTAACTTCATATGAAAGGCGAAGAGCCCGAAGGTTCAATCTCGATGATGAACTAAGATGAACACATACTGTAGAAACCAAGGGCGTAGGAACCGGGGGTGCTGGGGGGCGCCAGCCCCCCCAGTGAAAATATGGGGGGTGGAAGTATCATTCGGCCCCCCGCTTCGCAAGTCAGAAAACCCCTTTTTCATTTCTGCCCTTGGTGCTCAGAACATTTTGGCAGAAAAAAATCTCATTTAGAGCACCAAATTGCATCTAAGGCCAGGTGAAAATGCAAAATTATTTACAATGGAGTGGGTGTTGAAGTGTGCTATATTGCACCAAATTGCATCTGAGGCCACCTGGAAATGCAAAAAATTTCCAAAGGGGAGGGGGACACCCACTCAGGCCGGCCATCAGTCTTCAGCCCCCCACTCAAAAGTACCTTCCTACGCCACTGGTAGAAACACAGGTTCAACAGACAAGAAGGAAGACATTTACGGTTATTGGAACAATGAACAAAGAGAAAGAAGCTGCTTGTAAATGGCCTGCTGGAGCTTTAAAGGAATAGTCCAGTTCAAAATTTCATTTTAATATGTTAAAGAGGAACATAATTTAAGCATTCTGGGGAAATTTGCATTCAATTCCTATGTACTGTTTTTGAAATATTGACAGTTGAAGTTGCCAACTTTCGTACCAAAAGTGAACTTGGAGCAAACAGGTGTGACGTCGTTGTTGCACATTGATAAATAATTTTTTTGTTTTCTTTTAATATTTATGTCTAATTTTAAACTCCACAATTGGATGCATCCATAATGTGAATGTACCACAGGTATTGGTATTTTATAAACTTCACATCCCCTTAAGACAAACTAGTAATCCAATCCAAGGTCATATCAATAGACTGAAAAATAAAGAAAAAACAAAACATTATTTGTCAGTGTGCAAGTATCTAGGGTCTAGGGTCGTTCGAACACCTGCCTGCCGTGTACTACTCAATGAAGGCATCAATTCCAGAAATCATGGTCACTTTACATTCAGTCAGTCGATATCGAGCAATTAATATTTGTTAACGTCTTTTCATCGCGGTTTTCTCATATCTGACAGTTCAGCTTCTACTTTCATGAAACCTTGAGCAAGCAATCACCTCCAACAGACATCAAGTCACACTTATCCAATCTATCCATGGACTACTACAGCAAGTAAGTCTCTGACTTGTATATTCGGTCAATATATGTGATCTTTGATTAATACACAGCTTCTCAGTGGAGGAGTGGGATAAGGGGGGGGGGGGG
>KN885448.1:0-16490 GCA_000934455.1 Apostichopus parvimensis | reverse complement strand
ATTCAAACCAATTCATCTATCTGGCCACACATTTACCAGCTGGTATTATTCAACCCAATTTAACTATCTGGCTACACATTTACTAGCTAGTATTATTCAAACCAAGTCACCTGTCTGGTCTTATTTAACCGCTAGTCAACTGATACCCGTTTACCTACCTGGTCACGAGTTGACCAGCTGGTAATATTAAACCGATTCCCCTTTCTGGTCATAAGTCGACCGACAAGTTGTTTTCAAACCGATTCATCTTTGTGGTTCAAAGCTTCTTCTGCTTCTTCTCTTTTCTCCATCTGAAACTCTCCTTTCAAACCGGTCTCTTCCACATTGACATAATCTTCTACATTCTGAACATTTCCGCCTCTGTTTATACAGGCTTCCTTCTTTTCCTTCAGCCGTTTCAACGTATACAACACTGCCATCGATGAAGCGCCTAAGAAAAAAGCCCCGGCCCCAAAGAAGAATGAAATGTTGTAGTTTCCGGTTGCGTCGTAGAGAAAAGCTGTATTTCAGTAGAAAGAGAAGATATGATACGATTTAATGATCTCCCTCATCCACAGCTGTCTGTAAGGACAAGTCCTTATTAGTTATCAACATTTTTTTTTTTCAAGAGTTTTAAACACATTTTTTTATCATATTCATAATATATAACCTCAAACCCACAAAGAACCAGCTTACACAAAGAATATACAGAATATTTCAGCTCCACAAGAGAGCATTTTGATTTTCTGCTCTTTTCCTGCATCCATTCTGAATTCTGAAGTTGAAATATTAGAAACGCGCAGTATTTCTCAACGGTTGCAGTGGCCAAGTTGGTAGTGCTATGTAATTGAGAGAGTCAGACAAGCTCCATGTCCTGAGTTCAACTCCACATGAGAGCATTTTTATTTTCTGCTCTTTTCCTTCTTCTATTCTGGAGTTGAAATATTAGAAATAAGCATTTATTTCTCATCAGTTGCAGTGGCCAAGTTGGTAGTGCTATGTAATTGAGAGAGTCAGATAAGTTCCATGTCCTGAGTTCAACTCCATGTGAGAGCCTTTTTATTTTCTGCTCTTTTCCTGCTTCCATTCTGAATTCTAAAGTTGAAATATTAGAAATGAGCATTATTTCTCAACAGTTGCAGTGGCCAAGTTGGTTATTCTCTGTGACTGAGAGAGTCAGACAAGCTCTATGTCTTGAGTTCAAATCCACATGAGAGCCTTTTTATTTTCTGCTCTTTTCCTCCTTCCATTCTGAATTCTAAAGTTGAAATATTAGAAATGAGCATAATTTTTCAACAGTTGCAGTGGCCAAGTTGGTTATTCTCTGTGACTGAGAGAGTCAGACAAGCTCCATGTCCTGAGTTCAACTCCACATGAGAGCATTTTTATTTTCTGCTCTTTTCCTGCTTCCATTCTGAATTCTGAAGTTGAAATATTAGAAATGAGCATTATTTCTCAACAGTTGCAGTGGCCAAGTTGGTAGTGCTCTGTGACTGAGATAGTCAGACAAGCTCCATGTCCTGAGTTCGACTCCAGCCAGAGCCTTTTACTTTTCTGTTCTATGGAAAAGGCGCAAGTATAAAGGTAAGAAACGAAGTTTTCCCAATGGGAACCAAAATGGTGTAGTTGGTAGTTCTGCCAACAAGCTATTGGGACTCTCCTGATTTGCTGGGTTCAAGGCCAGGTTGAGGTGAGAAAGGGAGAGTAAAAGGAGAGAGGCGAGAGAGGGTGTGGCGAGAAGGAAAGAGGGTGTGGCGAGGGAGGGTGTAGGGAGGAAGGAGGGTGAGGCCAGAAGGGGAGACGAGATGGGGAGGGTGAGGCCAGAAGGGAGGAGGGAGGGTGAGGCGAGAAAGGGTAAGTGATCCCAAGCGGCCAAGGAATTCGCCGGCACCCCCTCCCCCTGACAAGGTTCCCAAGCGGCCAGGTGAGTTCGCCGGTACCCCCTCCCCCTGACAAGGTTCCCAAGTGGCCTCCCTATCCCAGACAAGGATCAGTGGAGAAAATGTTTTACAAATGTCTAAGTCCAAACAAGTGGATCTTTAAATATTTGAAAAGCTAACAATTTCATTGTCACCTCTAATGGTCTAGTGGTAGAGCAGAAGCTTTTTGCATCACAGGGTCCCTGGTTCAAACCCAACTTCTGCTTTTGCTTTTACTTCTTTTAGTAAAAGAAATTGTCCAAGAAATAACCAACACAAGAAAAACAAAACAAACAGCTGATTTTTCTCACCTTGTTTAGCAGCTTTTGCAAAACACAACCATAAAATTTTACATATTTTAAATATATATATTCATATAGATATATCTTATAAATGTATAGATATATATATACACATGTATATAAATAAAAACAAAGGGAAAAAGTCAATACATCCACTTAGAACCAAGCATTGCAATACAAAGAGATGAGTTTAGTACTCAGGATGTGCTCAGAAATAGTTGAGTGCCGGGCAGATTTGTATGGTAGTGTGATCAACGTCCTGGATTTCTAAGGGGTGGGGGTGTACCCCCCTTTTGGAAAATTATTGCAAATGAGGTATAATCAGATGGCAAATAGTGCTTTCTGTTTCTGTTACCAGAGCAAACTTCTGTGTCAAGTATCCACCCATATGTTGGTAATGGTAAAATTTAATTAAATTAATCGTCAAAAAAGAGGTTGGACCATGGAAATGTTTAAAATACTGTTTCTTAATGGGCGGCATTCAGGACTGCCGGACGCAGCTTCCCAGGCGTGAGTGCATCCCTGCTCCTCACAATTCCTTAGAACATAGTGAGGGCAAGAATTGCTAGAGAAGGATAACGGTTAACTAACTGGTTATAATCCAAACGGTGTCTGGGTACAGAAAACAACATAGCTGTGCATTGTAGGAGCACTAGACATGAATATTCATATTCATAGCGTTGTTCGTGCTTGATCATTCTCTTGTTCCGCTCCGACGTCCAAAATGACGAGTATTTCTCACCAAGAAAGTTTCACAAAATGAAACAATATAACAATGCCAACTTTCAGCTGTTTTCACATACATACATATACCCCACCCACACACACGCTTACATACATGACATTATATGGTAGCATCTGTAGGCTTCTAGTGCTCAACATGTGGCATTGAAAGAATAAAGAATATGCCGGTAATATACCGGTACTGTGGCCTAGTGAATAAAGGTGGTGGCATTTGAAGCAATGAGGCTTAGCAAGCAGGAGGTTCGGTGTTCAATGCCCGACTGGGTCATCGGAAGGAGTATTTTTTTCCATCCAAGAGCAATCTACTGTTTTCCCATTTGAAATTTTTAAAATTGAAAAGATTCCAAATTTGAGTTAAAATGTTGAATTGGGAGCCACCTGGCGTGAAAGTTGAAATCCAAGAGGGCCTTGCGGGGCTGTTCTCCCCACATTCGTGGACGTTAAAATGACTGCCTGGTTCTATGATTATGACGATGAAAGTAGGCGCTCTATTCAAGCTGTCCGACTTCATTTCCAGTTCCATGTTAACTACCTAGGCATCACAAGTATTTATACACACACACACACTAAAGACTTAAATCATTTCATAACTGAAGATCAACGAAGTTTTGACATTTTCAGACCCTAAGTTCTCTCCATAAAATATGACATGAATAAAAGTATTAGGCTCACCCATGAAGTAGACCCCGATGAGGTTTCCCGTGCCAAGAAAGGTCATTGAGATACCCCAAGCATTGGGCACGTTGGTCGGGGGCACGGCCTCTCGGATGCAGACGATGGTGACTGCGATGGCCATCCCACTTCCGGCACCGAGGAAGAAGGCGCAGATGGCTAGACCAGCAAACGACGCGGTAAATGGGTTGAGGAGGTCGCTGATGCAGCACATCATCGTGGAGACGATGAAGAGCATCATTGGCGATACTATCTTCAGGTCGATCAGGACGCCGTGGAACAAACGAGACGAGAAGCTTCCGATCCCGACCAGCGAGATGAGCCAAGAGGCCGTGGACTGCTCGATACCCAGATCAAAGACCGCTTTCGAGGTGAAGAAAACCAAGGACGAATAGTAACCAAATCCTAATAATCCAAACGCCACAAATATAAAATTGATGGACGGCATTTGCCAGATTAACTGAAGTCCGAAAAACTTGAGGCAACGCCAGAGGTAGAAATAACAAGTTCGACTCGATTCCGCCGCCGAGATATCCTCGTCTTCCGCTGCATTGTCTGCGAGCTGTTTATGTTTCGTCTTCTCGTTGATGAAGTAGAGTTCCCGGTCGGACGGCCGAAACAGGAGGCCGCAGACCACGAGGAGGAGGACCAATGCTGCCAGGATGGGGAACGTCCTTTGCCATGTGAAGGTATCGATCAGTAACTGCAGGAAGGGAGGTACCGCTAGCATGCCAATCCCTACGCCAGACATTGCGATCCCATTGGCTAATCCCAGGCGCTTTTGGAAATAATGACCAATGACGGTGACTGCCGGCTGATAGGTGAAGCCTACGCCAATCGCTGAAAAAAAACAAAAATAATATTACGAGATTATATCAATGTTTGAAATAGACTTGCATGCAAAGTATCACCATCACATGAGGTCTTTGTATATAGCTCAGTTGGTTGCTCCATGTAGTAGAGTTATACTTGTCAATGTTCCATGGAGAAATTCCCATAAAAATCTACTCTTTTTATCTACTTGCTAAAACTAAGAAAGCCAAGTGCTTAAATATTTCAGATAATAAGACTTCAAGGACTTGTAAATGAAATTAAAAAAAAAAAAAACTATAAAAAAAACTAAGGTATTCAATAAAAATTGTCTGTATTGGTCTTGTTAGACATAATCATTTTGCTATTAAGGAGCCATGGAACTGTTGTATCCAGTAGACCTCTTAGTAATAGGGATATCCGATGTGTGATTATTAACCAGCTTGATCAAAGTTACAACATTATGTAAAATGCAGCTTCATGGAGAACAATATTGAGCATATGCTCAAAGCCTTACATTTGTCTGTGAGTACACATTAAGAACATAAACAACTGGAAACTACTATAACAACTGTCAGTCTGTCAAATATTTACATGAGTTTGTAGCTAACATATGCCCAGTGAGACTGCAACTTGATTTTAGCAGGTAGTTTTTTTTTTTTTACATGAACCAACTTAAAACAATAAAATGGTGAAATTCTAAGCCTGCAATGTCACAGGCTAAGGAAAGAGTTTGTGATCATAAGAGAATATACTAATCCCCCCAAAATTGTTGCCTCAAATAAGTCCTCATTAAAAGTTACAAATTTTGTCTTAATTTGGACAAATTTGTCACCCAGACAATTTTTTTTGTCTCTAAACAGATTTTCAAGCGAGAGTAAAAAATGGAGGTAATCCTATAAACAAAGATAATGTTCCCAAACTTTACAGCCTCCAAGGAGATGAATAAAGCAACAGGCATACCTTGTTTCTCCATTTATACTCCTGTACCTTTTGGCTAATATCGAGGACCACATCATTGTCCAGTAACCAACAGTAACCAACAGTATCATCATTGTGGTAGGTTAGTTAGGTAAGAGTTCACCTTTGTTTGAAAGTAAACAGACTCTCTGAAGGCATGGTATAACTGCTTTGACATTTAAGGAGACAAAAACCCAACCATCTTTCTTTAGTTCATATGACAAAAATCTTTGTGAAGTACTCCTCCCCCAAACAGCCAAGCAGCTGAGAAAAAATCTTGCTCCGTTTGGGATGTATCCTAGTTTAAACGACGTGCCTGGGAGCTTTCATTTTGTAAATCTGTGATGTCACCATGCTACCACGATCTGTAACTTCTTTTACTTTTCCTTTGTTTTGCTTTTCATTTTGCCGAAGCAAAATGTGTTCAGTGTTGATGCTGAAACGATTGCAGCATTTGCAAAACCAACTCAATCACTCGAAAATAAACATTGTAATAAATAAATAAATAAATAAATAAATAAATAAAGAAAAAAAGAACCATAAAAATGAAGCACATGTGGCTTGATGATGTCATACTTATGTGATGATGTCACACTTATGTGATGATGTCATACCTAGACTTGATCAAGTCTTCAGCCTTGTGTAAAAAAAAAAAACCCACATTAAAATCTGTGATATCTCTGGAATGGAATAAGGTTTTTCTCTGCTGCTTGGGGAAGTCCTTCAAGCATCTTTATCACATAGACCAATCATGATGGTAGGGGTATGTGTCTCCTTCAATATAATAAACTATGTATTTTGATGAAGTCATGGCATCAGATATTCACCAATATCAACATAAAAAAACAAAAACCAAAAACAGTAAAAAAACGTAAGATTAAAGAAATCAATTTACAGATAGTTTACATATCAATATTGTCGTGAGGCAGAGATGGTAAATGTTTGTAGCGAACATTGAGAGAAGCATTCCCAAACTCATGCTCAGTCCAGAAATGATTACCACCAGCCGACATCCGAATGTTTTGGACAGACCACCAGCCGGTAAACCTTGTAATAGAAAGAAAGAAGAAGAAAAAGAAGGGAAAAAAAAAGAACAGTTAATATTTATAAATAACTGTACATAGTGTACATGATAGCTTAAATAAATGTTAATAACATAGAAGCGAGAAATAGATTAATATATATATATTAGAAATTGTGATGAGTTGGAAATCCAGAACAGTGAAAAACCAGTAAGGATGCTTTCATTCAAAGGCAAGTGTCTATGACGTCACTTAATTTTAACATTTTGAATAAATTCAGCAATATAATTGAACGTGTGAAAATCATACAGTTTTGTGTCAAAGATAGTTACTGTACTTGACTTTGCCTAAGTTATAATGCCCAAGCTACGGTATTTCTTCAACAGGAAACAGAAATTTCTTAAGTTTGGAACTCCCACAGTTAAAAATGCCAACTCCGGAAGCATGTTTTCGAGCATGAAATCAACGCACAAAGTATAATGAGTTACTAACTGTATAACAGGTTATATTACACAAAATTCTGTGAGTCTGTTGTTCCAATATTACCTGTGTATTAAAACTAGTGTAGGTGCAGTGTGCGCACAATATATTTTTATAATATTATGCAGGTACCCACAGTAGCTATTTTGCACTCTACAGATACAGTATTCCCTGTATCTGCACAAACAGTGAATTGTAATAATATTCCCCCACCACCCCCCACTTTGAGCAATGTTGGTAAAATCGATGGTAAACATAAAACTGTACAGGGACTGATATGCTTGGTTGTTTATTAGTAAAAACACAAATGTACATGGACTGATATGATTGGCTGTTTATTAGTTAAAACACAAATGTTCATGCACTAGCTGATATGCTTGGCTGGTTGCAAGTAAAGATAAAGATTTGCAGGTACTGATATGCTTGGCTAGTTACACTGCATTTTTTGTTGTTGTAGTTTTGTTCACAGTTTCAAGAATATTGTAATTGGTAAATCCTCTTTTAGTCCTGGTTTCAGGTGTTTGCTCACTTCTGCAATGGTTTTTAGCCTAAGTTACAAGAACAGTGACATTCTAGCAGATCACCAGTCTATGACAATGGACACATACATGTGTGATTCTCCAATAATTGTTTGCACTAAAAGGTCCGATGGAAAAGTTACTCAACGTGGCAAACAAGCGAGAGCCATCAATCAAGACCTCTCTAATAAGATTCCGGCTCAAGAAACCACAGAGTAGATTCGCAAAACAACCGCATTTGTTTCCATATATACTTATGAACTTATTATGTAAAACCATATTTTGGATATCACATGATCATTATTAATGCAGTTTCATAGACTACAAGGAAGAAAACAGAAGAAGAAAAAGGTTCTGGACAAGATTAAGCTGCAAAGACAGATACATATGTTTATATGAATATTAACTGAACACATGATCTTTGAAAGATGTATTTTTTAATCCTTTTGCTAACATGATTGGTTTCTTAAATATTGTATGAACTAGTGAAGATAATGGAGGCCATTTCCTTGAGTGTCCGGTTTAATATCTGCCTTTATCATAGACATAGTTCTACAGCAAACTCTCGCGATGTGATGATAAACTCTAGAGGCAAACAGATTAACTACGTATATAAAATTTTCTTTAAAATGAGCCCTGGACTAACTTTGCACACTGAAGAAACCAACGTCACATGTATATGTTATCTCTTCAGTTGGGGTAAATTCTCCAGCAAGGACCACTGTATATACATTATTATTATTTTAATTTTTTTTAATTTAATATTATAATTTTTCTACATTTTTTTCCCTACAAATTTCCGCACACCCTCGCTTGGAAAGAAATGTTCATGTTTTCGAAGGACATACATAGGACATATGTATACTATAACCTATTCACATATGTACATATGCAAGCCACTGAAAGATTTGTTGATTTAAAAAAAAAGGCCAGTTTGCGATAGAATACCGTCTACACTTAAAAATCAATGGACTTGGTATGTACATGTGGCATATTCAATACAAACTTAGTTTGAATCATCTGTGACTCATCTATGGTTCAGCTGCATGTACATAAAATATGTATACAAAACATGCAGGCATATGTAGCTCACCCAAAAGGGTGTAAAGACTCGCGCAAAAAGAAACGTCTTATGCCGGTAATCTGAACTAGTTTCGAATGAGGTGTAATAGAAGTGTCAGACACCACCATCAATCCCAGAGAACACACACACACAGCTTGCTACTGTACCATCGGTAATTAGACACTAGTGTACAGTCAGTACATACTGTACAGCTGCGGTCAATACCCACAGCACAGTGTACAAACAATACAGCGATGGACATCTCAGGTCCAGCTAAAGATAACAAGGTATCACGTTTCATTAATGTACTGTCTGCATTTTGTAGCGACACAAACAAAAAGTCACTTGCAAGCAACCGAAAGTTAACTTTTTCAGACGGCCGCACACGGTTTGGGGCGATTCTTCAATGCCTTTAAGTCTCTTACCCATGACTGGTCCCATAAATCCGAGAATGACCCCTACCAGACCCGCCGTCTTTGCGTTGATGTCGAAATATAACTGCCACTCGACTAGGAATATACTCAGAGACAACATGTAACCTGTAGAGAAAGGGAAATTACATTTGACGTATTATATGTAAGTCGCAGCTTATTTGAATTGAAATAAATCAATATCTTTACAGTGAGAAATGCTTATTAGACTACAAAAACAAAATACCATGACAATGAACAGGACTTATCTTCATTTAACTTGATTTATATTCAAGTCTTGTTTCATTATAATGAAGAAAAAGTCGAAAGGAATACCTGTGGAAGACTTTTCCGATCCCTTTTTACTTGCGATCATTTTACACTAATCGATCGATATATAAAACTACATACAAGTATGTGTTTGGACAATATGAAATGTGGTTGAACCAACACATTTTTTGCACTCCATGCTTAACCTTCATTTGGTGAGTAAATCTGGAATGAAACACTGATTTACAAAGGTCAACACATTCCGATAGCAATAATAACCATTTTGTTAAAATATGTCGAAGATGCTGCCAAATTCTATAAAAAACAGCAATCAATTCTTAAGTTTTCTAATTTGGAGATTCTCAAGACATTAGATCTAACTAGCTTACAGTAAGTGGTGTCATTAACAAACACTGTTTTCCGCTTTAAGATGATTGTTACGGTGAATAATTTATTCGGTATTGCAATCGCAAAATGCTATTCAAAATGGGGAAATTGCCAAGATGCATAGCAGTTCTAATATACAGTTCTTATTTGCATGGTAATCATGTCTGAGTGTTTGTGTCTTCAGTTTTTTTTTCTCTCCTATAGGGTCCTTGATGGGGACTCGAGTGTCCCTCCTGATCCTTTTTTTCTACTAAACTAAACTACACTAAAAATACACAGAATCATAGTATTTTATAAGAGCTTGCTGTCTTCAAAAGTGATATTCAACATATTTAAACTTAAATTATTCCCTGCATTTTGAGTGCAGAATAAGTAGTCTTTTTTTGGGGGGGGGGGGGAAGGGGAAAGGGGGAGGGAATGAGGGGAACATTTTCTATATATAGAACAATCATGTACACTGAGTAGTCCATGAAGTACTGTATATTATCAATATATAGGAAATGAATGCCATGGATACACACCTGAGGTTATGATATGCGCAACAAAGGCTGCTCCCACGGCAACCCATCCCCAACCGCCATCTGGGGCAGGAGGTGGCTGTCGGAGGGCAGTTGATGTGACCGGCATATTGGACAGACTGTGATACTGAAGCAACTAGGTAACCCCGTGATGATCTGGAGCGAACAGGTAATGGTGCAACGGTAAAATTCTGCAGAAGAGAAACAAAGGAGAGAGAAAATTCAACTATTGATAATTAGTGGAACAAAATTATACTGTGAACATGTATATAGCATGCAGCGCACATACCACCTGAAGGGTTATTAGTATATATTAACAGAATAAACAAGAAACTTACTGTGTACAATATATACAGTGTGTACTGTACTTTTTATGTACAGTCTATCTATGTCACTAATTGCTATTTCAACATTTTATGTGTTCTGTAAGCGGAGGACGAGGGCTTTCAATTTTTACGACAGGGTGTGCATATTTCTAGTACCTGGGTGATAAAATGTTTATAATATATATAAACAGTTTCTATTGGTTAAAAAAACAAAAAACAAGTTGCAATACCTCGCTGGGCATGGTACGTAATCTTAACTACGTACTCTAAAAATACAATAAAATATCATTAGAACAATACAATATCATTAGTACTGTACCACAATATGTACAGGAACTTCAGCCACGTACTGTACTGTAGCACCTCCATCTAAAGATCTCCGAAGATGCTACGAATTGTCACATGACAGCTCTCCCCTCTTTTATGAATGCCTCCAGTTTCCTATCATGTTACAACCACAAAAGGTACCATGTTTACACTTTCAACAAAGGCTAAGTACTGACATCGCATGTCTTCCAAAACACGGTGATGCTATCGACTATATCAGATCGTACTGTAAAACAAACAAATATGTACTTGAGGTACATATGGTAATTGTACCGTTATCTTCTCCATGGGTCTACACAGTATATATATTTTATATGCCTACAGTAAACACAACTCAACAATTTAAATTCCTGTTTAAACAATTCTCCATGCTCGTGGTTTTCAATCTGATGTATACATAGATCTTATCTACAGTTTTACAGTTTAAATATATCCAGGGCTCTAGGCTGTGATAAACAAGACACACAAATATATATGTGTAATTGTATATAGATATTGCAAATCATTGGCTACTGTAATATGCAGTGTATATATACTATATACAGATTGTAACCTATTGAAGGGACGTGCACTGAGGAATGGGAGCAGGACTAGATTGGTAAGACCGTCGATTGGAATCGGTTACACAAATAACGACGACTCCAGAGATTAGAGGTTAATACTGTTGATATATTAACAAAGGAGAGACAGCCCCAACCCAACAAGACCATAACAGCAGCGGGTCCTGTAAATGGGATGAGAGTGGCCTACAGTACCAAGTGTGATATGACACAGAACCAGTCATACAGAACCAGTCATTTTCACTTTAAAGGCTATGCCTTCTTTAGTTGCTTTTAGAAAAAGCTTACAAAAGCACTTCATCAACATGTAACACACAACTGTGAAATGAAACGGGGGTGGGGGGAGGGTGAGGGAAGGGAGAGGAAGGGGTGGTTTTATTTGTTTTGTTAGGTGGCTGTCGGAGGGCAGTTGATGTGACCGGCATATTGGACAGACTGTGATACTGAAGCAACTAGGTAACCCCGTGATGATCTGGAGCGAACAGGTAATGGTGCAACGGTAAAATTCTGCAGAAGAGAAACAAAGGAGAGAGAAAATTCAACTATTGATAATTAGTGGAACAAAATTATACTGTGAACATGTATATAGCATGCAGCGCACATACCACCTGAAGGGTTATTAGTATATATTAACAGAATAAACAAGAAACTTACTGTGTACAATATATACAGTGTGTACTGTACTTTTTATGTACAGTCTATCTATGTCACTAATTGCTATTTCAACATTTTATGTGTTCTGTAAGCGGAGGACGAGGGCTTTCAATTTTTACGACAGGGTGTGCATATTTCTAGTACCTGGGTGATAAAATGTTTATAATATATATAAACAGTTTCTATTGGTTAAAAAAACAAAAAACAAGTTGCAATACCTCGCTGGGCATGGTACGTAATCTTAACTACGTACTCTAAAAATACAATAAAATATCATTAGAACAATACAATATCATTAGTACTGTACCACAATATGTACAGGAACTTCAGCCACGTACTGTACTGTAGCACCTCCATCTAAAGATCTCCGAAGATGCTACGAATTGTCACATGACAGCTCTCCCCTCTTTTATGAATGCCTCCAGTTTCCTATCATGTTACAACCACAAAAGGTACCATGTTTACACTTTCAACAAAGGCTAAGTACTGACATCGCATGTCTTCCAAAACACGGTGATGCTATCGACTATATCAGATCGTACTGTAAAACAAACAAATATGTACTTGAGGTACATATGGTAATTGTACCGTTATCTTCTCCATGGGTCTACACAGTATATATATTTTATATGCCTACAGTAAACACAACTCAACAATTTAAATTCCTGTTTAAACAATTCTCCATGCTCGTGGTTTTCAATCTGATGTATACATAGATCTTATCTACAGTTTTACAGTTTAAATATATCCAGGGCTCTAGGCTGTGATAAACAAGACACACAAATATATATGTGTAATTGTATATAGATATTGCAAATCATTGGCTACTGTAATATGCAGTGTATATATACTATATACAGATTGTAACCTATTGAAGGGACGTGCACTGAGGAATGGGAGCAGGACTAGATTGGTAAGACCGTCGATTGGAATCGGTTACACAAATAACGACGACTCCAGAGATTAGAGGTTAATACTGTTGATATATTAACAAAGGAGAGACAGCCCCAACCCAACAAGACCATAACAGCAGCGGGTCCTGTAAATGGGATGAGAGTGGCCTACAGTACCAAGTGTGATATGACACAGAACCAGTCATACAGAACCAGTCATTTTCACTTTAAAGGCTATGCCTTCTTTAGTTGCTTTTAGAAAAAGCTTACAAAAGCACTTCATCAACATGTAACACACAACTGTGAAATGAAACTGGGGTGAGGGGGGGGGTGAGGGAAGGGAGAGGAAGGGGTGGTTTTATTTGTTTTGTTTTTTTGGTTCTCTTTACTATTTGTATTTAGTTCTGTATTTTTTATCATTCCAAACGTTATATTTTATCGTCAAATTCTGTTCAGGTTTCTCAACTAGCTCTTCAGCATGCTTTTGTCAGAGAACCACGCTAACATGTGTCGGCTGGGATGCATTGCTATAGCGTGGCTTCCATTCGGCTCAGCTGGTTCGGTTCACACCACTATGTGAAACTGACCAAAATCTAATTATTTAACATGTATTTAACCAGGAGAATATTGAGTTTCGGTAAATATTTCGACTACCGTCACTTAAACTGCGCGTTACAATACTAACTGACAGGGTCAAGAGGGTGTCCAGCTATTGGTCAATAGTACTATTATCAGGAGGTATCATGTGATACCCTCTGAGCATGGCAAGAGCACTGGTCAGCACCAAGAAGTCCAGCCAGTTGGGACAATTTCCTAATGCTAATACCTCTCTAAACTGTTCTCCAATATCATGCTCTCGATCAAAGCAGCTGGTATAGGAATTGCAGTATATTTAAGCCTTTCCTCCCCCACATTTGTGAAAAGCTATCTTATCCAGCAGCCTATACATAGACTGAGTCACCATATCGAAAGAAATGTAAGCTTCCAAGTTGTTGGCTACATGTACGAGGCAAAAAATTAACAAATGTTTTTGACCTTTATTCACTCGATTTTGCCTGTAAATTCTCTAAATTTGAACTGGTTGTGTTACAGAAAAACTGCTTTAGGTTGTATCACACTGTGACACCATCGTATTGTTTTGTATTATAGTCAGTATTGCGAATTTCGGAACACTGCGAATTTCGGCACCCCTAAGAAATGCACGATTTCACCATGACAACCTACAGGAAGAGCCAAATTTCACCAAAAAGTACGAAGCTACAGTTATTTTCTCTCCAAAATGACCGTGTGCAAGTAAATACTTACATATTTGTCAATAAAATGACGGAGATCTATGAAGTCTGTTATAATTACTGAAAGAGCAACTGCGCCACCAATTTCATCACCAGCGCCACACTGTGGGACTGTGTGTCCGAATATTCGCAATACTCTAGCAAAGAAATACCAGTTCCACAATCACAAGAACCTTCGTGGAATACAACGTGAAAACAGTTTGCAGGAAAGAAAGTTTGGCCGTGTATCATACTATAACACACTTCTCCCACCATATCAAGTATATTTTCAGGTGATTTATACCAATAGATATAGTTTTGGGGTGTTTTAAGGCTTAGGTGTCCGGAATTCGAAGTGTCCATGCTACTGGCTACTAACTATGTAGTAAATGTGTAATTTTACGGAAGCTTGAGTTTTTCTGATGGACAGCCTTTTCTATCAAAATAATGATTTCTTTTTACAATAACGAAAGTTTAAGGCGGGGGTTTTGGATCATGCGAGCGGTGGACACAAATCTAAAACTTTCATTGTCATGGCCTAGGCTAAGGCATAAGCCCACCTAGGCCTACAATAAGAGTAAGACAATTTGGAAACCCACAATGTCCTATCACAGCTAGGCCTAGATTTGTTAGCAACTTAACAGATACTGAGTTATACAAGGTTAACAAAACAAACAGAAGAGTTGGGTTCTGTATTCGTATGTTAGGCCGCTGTTCTTACCAAGTTGGGAGCAACATGATTACTGTACCGGACGTTTCTGCAAAGTTCAACCAATAGCAAGGTCGCTCGCACATGTAACAGGCCAGGTAAGACTCGTCCAAGACCGGTATCGTGCATGTGGGTACCTGTTTCAGAATATTCTCACGGTCTCGAATATCTACCAGCCCGCCCTCTAATTACACTTCGGTTGGTTGTTGTGAACATGCAGGGGTCGATCTACCGAAATAAAAATGAAGGGCGCCATAAAACTAGTAAAGTGACGGAATCGGCCGTGTTATACTGCTCGGGAAGAACAAAACTGACATACAGTCTAGATCTAGTCAAGGCCAGGTCCAAACAACAGACCTAAGTTACCTAACTGTAACAGGTACATCCGGCATTAATCGTTTTATGATTAGTAAGTTTGGGTCGTCTTGACCCAATACTTGAGTTGACCGAAGGTCATTTGGGAAACCTGACTCTGGTGGATCCCGATCACGTATGGTTACACTCACAATCTCCTCTATTAAAATGTTCTGAAAATGTGTACACAGTTGATGGTGTTTACCGTACCCCTCCCAGTGCATGGTACTTTTTACAGCAATAAGAAACATGTTTTGCAAGAGGACATGTACAATCCATGGAAGTTGCAGATCTCGTCTCCTCCATGACCTAACCATCAATGTTGTTTCATGAAAGACATCACATTTGGGCCAACTTCACCTCTGACCTTCATTGTCCATTTTCAACCTAACCCTCAAAATCCAATAAGGAATAGGCTAGTCTTGTACATATCGTGTGGTAAGTTTAATGGCTTTTTTGCTGCATGTTGACATTTGACCCCGACCCTAAACCACTAACTCTGTCCTATTCTAAAATTCGTCTCACCGTTCTCCACATATCGTGTGGTTTAATTGCTTTTTCCTTCATGCTGAAAAGCAGGAAATGGTTAAAAATTGTTTTTTGTTTCTTGACATTTGACCTCTGAACTTTGAAGTATGACGTCATCAATCACGCAGGCACAAGTTTACATGGTCAGGCACCTACCAGCCAAGTTTGAACTTGATCGGATTTACGGTATAGGAGAAGTTTGCGACACTTTTTTTTTGCTCATGAACACACACACACAAACACACTCCTCGCATAACTGATGTGAGTTGAAGTACAATATCTCATCTCCCAATGTAATACATGTAGGGAGATGAGATGATGAGATACCATGACTTCAGTTCAGCTAGGGGTATTGGTCAGGAAGGGCGAGAATGGTCTGTAGGGGCGCTTTCGACACTATCTAAGCGGAGCGCCACCACTGGTTGGCGCGTAGCGTACAGACATTTTTTGAGTAAAGATACTCCCTAGATCGCCGGAAATGACCCTTTCCGGGCCTGGCTAATTTGCAGATAAACGAAAAATAAATAGATGTCATCGCCAAATTACACCAACAAAATGTGACAAATGTCAATAAGTAGATGAGAGCGCAATAAAAAAGTCAATAATCTAGAATAAGTAAAAAGTGGTAAAGAGCTGATAAGGGCGCCAGCAGTCCATTTGAGTCCGTCAGGGGGGGCATCCTCCCCCCCCCCCCTGACTGTATGGACGCTCCGCCGCTGCTTCAGTTGTAATTTTGATGGAGCTGCATAAGTCGCCATTTACTATTTTACTGTAAATTTGTTTAGGCCGCCAAAAAATATAACACGTAAAACGA
>KN885447.1:69251-85992 GCA_000934455.1 Apostichopus parvimensis | reverse complement strand
CGGCATAATTTTTTTTCTAATAGGGTTGTGAATGAGTGGAATGGTTTGCCTGAGAAAGTTGTACTTGCAAGTAGTGTCAATGGGTTTAAGAATGCTTTGGACATTGGACAAGCACTTTAAGCATTGTAATCGGGTCTGAGTGTTTGTGTCTTCAGTTTTTTTTCTCTCTCTATAGGGTCCTTGATGGGGACTTTCAACTAAACTAAACTAAACTAAACTAATTTGTGTACCCGTTCTCTCACTAGCACTTGCTCCGGGGTCTACTCGTGGCGTACCATTATCTTGAAAGCTTTCACTAATGTCAGCCTCCTGTTGACTTGATATGTTTGCTTGCTCTTCGGTCTCTGGTATTTGGACTTTGGGGAAGCGAACATCAAATGTATCTGATGTGCTTCAGGGGGCAGGTCAATTACGTGTCACAAGACGTAGACTAGGCTCCGCAGCCGTTGATTCAAACAATATAAAGAGTAAAAAACTAAATTAATGAATACAATTGTTAGTTACAATATAATATGTGATAAGTGCATAATATCTACTAATATCAGGGTGTGTACCCACATATATTAGTGAAGATAGACGGAAAGGCGGCCATTTTGTTTTTGTATGCAAATTAGCAAATTTCCCCTATATATATATTTGTCTACTTTTTTGATATTTTATTTGGAAGGGATTCAAGAGACAATTACAACAAAAATCATTTCTGTCTCAATTTTGTCTAGGTCAAACCATACATTGACTAGACTACACCTGCTGTCGGAGTACAACCTCAACGTTCATGGGTGCAGAGGGTGACCTGAACTGACGGAGTTCCCGACAGATACTATCCATGAAGTAAGACGAAATTGTTATGACTGTCGTAAAATTGTTTTCATGTACTATATTGTTGCATACCTGGTTAACAAACCTGGTGAGTGTTACGTAACATTAATTTGGAGAGAAAATAACTCTAGCTTTGTAGTTGTTCGTGAAGTTAGCTCTTGCTGTATGTTGTCATGGTGAAATCGTGTATTTCTTAGGGGTGTCCAAACTTTGCAGTGTTCCGAACTTCGCATTACTGAATATACTAGTGATCACACTCATACATGGGCCTATACAAGCTACGGTATAAAATCATAGGTAAAATCAAACCTGGGGAAAATAGCAAAGTTAAACTTGTTGTTAGTACTCAAAATACGTTGCTACCAAAATATAGGACTCGTATGTTGTATCTCCAACAACATTTGATTGGAGTTCAAGTGACTTACCAACATTTCGAAATTTCAAAAAGCATTGTTGTCAAATGTTTGATGATCCCATGGCACAATCTGCTAAATCAGGCAAGATACAAGTCACATAGCCTATGTACTATTGTGGATTGGCCAGCAGAGTATTAAAATTGTTGACACATGGAATTTTAGAGACACACAACGTGAAAGACGTGATGAACGTGAAAGGCGTGATGAAATGTTAAATTTGTTTGAGAAACACTTTGAACCGAAAACAAATTATCGGCTAAGCAGGTTCCAACTTCAAAAATTCAGACACATGCCTTCTGAAAATGTTGATGAATTCATAACCCGCTGCCGAATCCTGGGTAGTAAGTGTAACTTTAATCCAACTGAGCTTAAAAGTAGACTGATTGAACAGTTAATAATTGGCACATCCCACAAGAAGGTGCACCCAAGTATGTTAGGCAAAGATGAAACCATAAAGTTAGATGATGCATTAGACGTAGCAAGAACACACGAGGCTACAAGGACACACATGGAAGCATTAAATTCACCCTCTATTTCTGTAGACTATGTGCACAAAGGTTAAACCAAAGTCCATCCTGGAAATACCCAAAGGTGTGTTAGGTGTGGACAAAAATATCCACACAGGGGGAAGTGTCCGGCCGAAGGGACAAATTGTAATTATTGTGGAAAGCCAAACCATTGGGAGTTGGTATGAAGACAAAAGAAACGTGATGGAAAGGGTGATCATCCAAAAAGGGGAAGAAGCAGTTTTAAGCCTCGCAAGCCCCAAGGTGAGCGACATGTAAACTGTTTGACAAATGCACATGTCACTAACTTGGTAAATTAGAGTGATTCTAGTCTAAACCGAGGTGCCGAAAACGTTCATTTTGTTTCCATAGATATTTGATTCCTCACAAATTAGCTGATAATCAAGCTGAACATAGCTATAGGTGATCAGCCAGCCACACTAACGGTCAAAGTTGATACTGGTGCCGACGGAAATGTTTTGCCCTTGCATATATTTAGGCAAATGTATCCACATTGTATTGATAAAGTGTTAATCCACTGCCCAGATCTACTAAACCAATCGAAACCATGGTGATGGCTTACAATGATAGCGTCGTATGTCATTTCGGTACTCATACCTTAAAGTGCGAGTTTTCGAAATAGAAACTGAAATTTATGTTGCTGATGTCAAAGGTCCAGCTATTTTGAGATTAAGCTCATCCCTAATATTGAAGTTAGTTACTTTGCATTGTGGAGTGTCTGTTGATACCACAAAAATTGACACTGCAGATGACTTAAGAAATTATACACCGGGTAGTTCATGCTGCTCTAAGATGTCCAATACAAATAATAGATGATGTAAAGAAAGAATTAGATGACATGGAGAAACTAGGTGTAATTGAGTCTGTAACAGAGCCAACCGATTGGGTCTCTAGTGTAGTGTACTCCCAAAAAAGCCAATGGGAAATGGCGTGTTTGTCTAGACCCCAAAGACTTAAAGTCTGCCATAAAACGTACTTACCATAAAACCCCAACACTGGAGAAAATTACTCATATGCTTTCACAAAGTACCGCATTCTCCTAATTGGATGCTAGACATGGATATTGGTCTATCATGTTGGATAAAGAATCCAGTTTCCTAACTACTTTTAATAGTCCATTTGGACGGTATAGATTTAAATTACTGCCATTCGGCTTGTCTGTTAGTCAGGACATATTTCAGGTAAAGATGGACCAAATTTTGGAATTATGTCCAGGTACTATTGGAATTTCTGACGACATAGGTGTGTATGGCAAAACAGAGGAAGAACATGATCAAAATCTCCACAGGCTCATGAAAGTGGCAAGAAAGAATGGACTTGTGTTCAATTACGAGAAGTGTGAAATAATGAAGCTAAGTATTAAATTCTTTGGATCAATTTATGACTCACAAGGTGTGCACCAGACCCTGATAAAGTTAAGGCTATAGAAAAAAAATCAAAGCCCCAATTAAGAAGAAAGAGCTTCAAAAATTAATGGGTTAGCCACGTACATGTCTCCATTTGTTCAAAACCTTTCCAATTGCTCTTCACCATTAAGGTCCTTATTGAAGGCCTATACGGAGTTTTACTGGACAAAATCCTATAATCAATAATTTAACCAAATAAAGGAGTTAATTAGAAAGCAGTTAATTTGAGGGTATTTTGATTCCAATAAGGGGAGTGTCATTGAAATCCATGCGAGCAAAAAAGGAATTGGATGTGTGTTATTGCAAGATTCCAAACCAGTTTATTTTGCATCAAAAGCCCTAACTGAAACCGAACAAAGATATGCCAACATAGAACGTGAAATGCTGGCAGTTGTTCATGCTTGCGAGAGGTTTCACACCTATATTTATGGGAAATCTTTTATTGTCAAAAGTGACCACAAGCCACTTGAAAAGATAAAATTGAAGAACTTAGGTGCAGCGCCGCCTAGTTTACAGAGGTTATCATTAAGATTACAAGGTTATGCCATGAAGATCAAATATAAACCAGGAAAGGATATGCTTATAGTTGATGCACTGTCTAGGTAGAGTCCACTAGAGGAAGGTCCAGTAGAGATACAACATGTTACTGTTAACTTTGTTAAATTCTCTGATGAGCAAGTCAGACCCAGAGTTAGACGTCTTGAAAGACATTATATTAAATGGGTGGCCTGCAAAGCGTCGTTAAGTGCCCAAAACTGATCCAATAATACTGGTCATTTAGAGATGAACTAACGATTGAGAATGGTCTTATTATGAAGGTGACAGAATAATTATTCCATCAAATATGCAGTCTGAAATACTCGAACAAATTCATACTGGGCACCATTGAATTGTAAAATGTCAGCTTAGACCCAAAACATGCGTCTACTGGGTTAATATCAATAATGATATCGAAGAGATGGTTAGAGTGTGTGTTCATTGCAAGGAACATTGCAATTCCCATGCCTCAAAACCACTAGAACAACTAGAACTCCCAATTAGACCGTGGCAGGTAATTGGGTCAGACTTGTTTATGTTAGTTGTAATGAATACCTATACTACTTGCTGACTACTATTCGAAATTCTGTATTGTCAAGTCTTTACCTTAAAGCAAATCTACTAGCAACAACAGTAATTGATATGTGCAAAAGTGTGTTTTCAGAATATGGTATACCTGAAAAGCTAGTATCTGACAATGGAAGTCAAAACTCAAGCCAACGCTTTAAGGATTTTGCAAACCAATGGAATTTTAGTCATATTACCTCGAGTCCTAAGTATCCTCAGTCTAATGGTTTCATAGAGAGACAAGTTCAAATCTAACAAACACGATGGTCAAGGCAAAGCAGACAAATACAGATGTTTATCTAGCCTTATTATGTCTTAGAGCAACGCCTGTAGACAGTAAAATACCGTCTCCAGCAGAACTACTGCTCAATCGTAAATTAAGTGATATCGAATCTTCCTCTCAGAGTACAAAATAAGAATGTTGATCGTGATTCAATTTTTGAGCGTATGCAAGATAGGCAAAACGCACAGAAATTCTATCATGATGAAACCGCAAAGCCTTTGAATCCGTTGGTTCCCAGACAGTGTGTATATGTACAAGACCAAAGTTCAGGCAAATGGACCCCAGGTAGTACACTACTAAAGCAAAGACATGAACCACGATCGCATGAAATTCAAACCGACTCGAGCGGAATCCTGAGGAGAAATAGGAAAATTTAAAGGAAGGGGAAAAGATTATAACCCATAACTGTAGCTATAGGCTAAGCTTCATTCTAAGGTCAGTGTAACATAGAAAGTCTCATTCTGTTTTGGTAATTTATTTAGTCTGCGATATGTAGCCTTTGGTATGCAACATTGTTTGTGCTAAGTGTTCGTCAGCATTTATTTTTTGTTTTGTTTTCAGTAGATCTATGTTTCAAAGATGCAAACTTCTCATGAAATCTATCAATGCTATGCATACTTTCCATTAAAAAAAATTATACTTGGTCAAATTGAATCCACCAAGTTCTGTACTATTCAGTATTTACTGTTTACAAAGGCATGCACTGTTACAACAAGAGGTGAGGAAGATTAGATTGGTCTATTTGCGAGGAATACCCTACTATCATTGTGTAATCTTTGCAAGTAATACATAGTGTATTCAAATCCAGCTTTTGCCCTTCATCTCGACTTCACCTTTTACAACATCTGCGTTGAGAGCATTGACAGGAAGTCATACTACATATATACTACCTTCAGTACAGAGAGTTACAGTAGTCTCTTGTTAGCAGTATAAAGTCATGTTAGCTCATTAGCTGATTACAATGAATAGCCCACGTTGACACCTGGTAGTCCTTCCTCTCCTTAAGGAGAAATATATATATTATAAGGGATGGTGAGTAACTTCCTGTCCAGCCCAGGTGGCTCTTTATCAGAGTGAAATTAGAGGTTCAGGACAATACATCCATAAGTAGCATTGCTTTAAGGTACCTAAATGCCCCATGCAAAACCTAAAAGCCCTTTCATGGCAACACTGGGTTGCGTGGACATCCTTCAGCTACCCTGCCAGCTTACATAATACAATTTTAGAATAATGGTTCATGACGGTCTGTGAATAATTGTTGATTTCTTGCCAAAAGGCCAAGAATGTGATGGATATGTTGTGTGTGTGTATATGTGTACATGGTAAGACAACTGCTTGCAAACACAATAACTGAACAAGTAAATATGACTATGAAATATATTCTGGCAAAGAAACCCTGATATAAGTTTGCATAATCAAACTTTATAATTGACATATGACCCCAAATTTTTTCATTCTTTATCACAGCTACGTTGGATATGTGGCGAGGAAGTACTTGG
The DNA here is from genome assembly GCA_000934455.1 of Apostichopus parvimensis. NCBI lineage: Eukaryota > Metazoa > Echinodermata > Holothuroidea > Aspidochirotida > Stichopodidae > Apostichopus > Apostichopus parvimensis. Next base: position 79,938 of record KN885447.1, on the reverse strand, counting down.
CAGCCATCGATTTCAACTATCACAGAAACCGTCCCAAGGGAAGATGGAGATGGGAATGATGAGTGAGTGTGTTTCTGTCTATGCCCTCATTACATGCTTATGTAATATGTGAAGTGAATTGCATTAGATGTACAACCCATTTCACATGATACCCCTTAGGCACACTTCTGACTCACTTTACAACAGAAATGTACATTATTACCACAGGTGCAATTGGTGGTTTGTGGATTCATTTATGTCTTAAACCAGAGGTTAAATGCACAACTGATTTGACACACTTTCAATATATTTACCTAGTACATGAACATACAGTTCTACACTCCTTTTGATGATGTTAATTGTTTCTAGGGAATATTTCATAGTGAAAACAATCAAGATTTAATTGACAGCAGCCTTAGAGCCTTATATGAAGATTTTGTTAAAGTACCCTGTGTGTTGAATATCTGGAGGTGCACAAAGGAATATATAAATCACTACCACCTGTTATAATTTCTTTTCAGGGTCAAGGTGAAGTGCTCAAAAGCCACCAAACAACGGCATCCGGTACCTGTGAAAGAGCCCAAAACCTATGGATACATTCTGCATTTCGGGAGAACATCGTGAAAGTTCTGGTAGTTAACCAGTATGTTCATTCAAACAGGCTGGAAAAACCCTACTTGATGAACCCAAAACAATTATACCAAGAGTGTCCACCGTTCATAAGCCAACAATGGAAGACTTACAGAGCCAATATAAGAGTGGGTTTACAGATAATCAATAGTTGTATATTCTTAAGCTCAATTCCACAAATATGTGATATGTTTAATCAAACATTAAACAGTAGAGGTAAATTGATTATTGGCAGTTAAGAGATGGTAGAATGTTCGACAAAACTCTTAACAAAAGAACATTCAACACCGTACCATAATTTGCTATTATTTGATCCCATTCATTATCACAGCTTACATCAGACCAAATGTTATTGATGTAAGCTCCTTAATTCACAGGAGATAAAATACTGCAAACAAACATCATTATTAAATTTATGCCACTATAGTGTAATCTCACCAACTTTAGTCACCAAATTGGTATAAGAACTACTGAATGTGCGTATAGTACATTTCTGGTGAAAACGAGACACGTGAGGCAATTTTTGTGGACATATCGGCGAGGTATGGATAGTTGCTTTGGAAGAAAAACCACCCCATTTTCCACAACTATACCTATCCTATATATTTTAAAGTTGTTCATGCACACGACATTGAGAAGTGTAGCCTCTATAAGTCAATATATAAAGGCCTTCATATGTCAACATAAACATGTCTAGCATCTATTGTTTTTTTCTTAAAAGAGACCTGGTCCTTTCTAATAATCCATGATATGCATTGATAAACATAAATGTTTCTTAATTTTTATTTTTATTTTATTTAAATATGATTTCCTAAATATGCGAACTTTAAATCCTGTGCAGTGACAATCCTCTGATGGAAACCTGTTTCTTATGAACCAAACTGCACAGGATGGGATGACTACACGATTGTAACGTCCAGTTCTACCCGCTTTCCAGTACATAAAGGACAAATATGCAGTGTACCTGTAGGTAATATTACATGACCTGTGTCCCAGTATCAGTAGGTCATATCTTTTGACCATTGCCAGATCCAAAGCTTCAGGTCCATTATTAATGACCTAAAATGTACGTTTGTTTAATGTAGGAAGCAAACGTCTTGACATTTTATCTGCTTGGTTCTCGAGTTCTAAATGAATGTTATGTAAGGGCTCTTGCAACCCTAATCCCAAATATAAATTAGCATGTAAAACTAGCCAAATGATTGCAAACCAGTATAATATTATTTAGCAATTATTGTCATCCGATACTCATAGCTAGTACAGTAACTAGGTTCAGTACCTCTTGATTCCAAATAACACCTCTCTTTAAATAACTCCAATTTGTCATGAAGGGAACGAAGAAAGGCCATGTTCGGGTATATCCGTAGACAAACTTATAGCAAAATATTACAAGATACGACTTCATTTTACAATCCCGTATTAAAGACCTCGCACTCAATGATCGGTACAGCAACTACTCTCCCACAACCGTGCATCAGTAATTACTAGTTTGTGTTCTTAACATGTGTTACAGGGCATGAACAGTAGTTACTGTACGAGCCATGAGTATCGGTTGTTTTTGTATACAATTAAGGTATCTGATGTGACACTATTTTCATGAATACTCCAGAGGCAACCTATGTACAGTAATACTCTGAACTTAGACTTCATAACATTCAATGTTTTTTGTAAAATGATGTGATTGGCCACTGCATAAAATTGTCATAAATAATAGAAGGTAGTTATTTTCTGTATGGCTGATGTGATGAACTCGCTCACAAAGACTCACATTGGTGTTGACATATTCATTCTTAAAAGTTCACTAAATTATAAGATCACTTCTCCAAAATAAAACATGAGTCATGAATGTTGTTTGCAACATATGCCTACAATAAATGCATGGCAAGTTGTTAATCAATCACGCCCTAATATCAGCCTCGTCGTTATTGTAAAATGTTCACAAAATAAAATAAATAGGAGGATTAGGGGGAGGCATTAAACCCAGTTCCTTCTCCCACAATGGATCCATCGCAAGGTTTCACAATAGAAAGAAAGTTTCAGTCAAGCTCATTACACTGTTCCTGCAGTAGGCTATACTCTGACAAAAAAGATGGTAGGAAAAAATTGTACCAATTATTAGTGCCGGACTGGTTGCCGGAGGTGGTTGGTAAGCACCCCAGCCTCGGCCACTGAATCATCAATTTAACATTAAACCAGAATGCAAAAATGCATTGTGGTTTCGATGATGTAACATGAGCTGTTTCTTCATGAATCTGTTGTAACATATAGTGACGGTGTACATGTTTACAAGCGTTTTACGATATGACCTCTAATGACCCCAAACGACTTTTGACCTCCACCAAGAACAAAAGGCTTCTTTAACGCAATGTGGTACTTCTACACAATAAATTAGAGGTCAGCCCAAGCTTCCAGTATTGAGATATCGTGATTACAAGGTTTTCACCTTTTGACCCCTAATGATCCCAAATGACCTTTACCCTCCACCAAAAACAATAGGCTTCTTGTAATCAATGTCGTTCTCCTACACACAAAATATGAGGTCAGCTCATGATTCTCTTCTTGAGATATCGTGTTTACGAGGTTTTCACAATTTGACCCCTGGTAACCCCAAATGACCTTTGACCTCCGCCAAAAACAATTGGCTTTTTGTACTCAATGTGGTACTTCTACACACTAAATATGAAGTTGGTCCAAACTTCTCTACTTGAGATATCGTGTTTTACAAGGTTTTCACAATTTGAACCCTGGTGACCCCAAAGGACCTTTGCCCTCCACCAAAAACAATAGGCTTCCTTTAAAAAATGTGGTACTCATACAAACCAAATATGAGGTCTGCTCATGGTTCTCTTCTTGAGATATCGTGTTTACAAGGTTTTCACAATTTGACTCCTGGCGACCCCAAATGACCTCCACCAAAAACAATAGGTTTCTTGTACTCTATGTGGTACTTCTACACACTAAATATGAAATTTGTCTGACCTTCCTTTCTTGAGATATCGTGTTTACAAGCTGGGCGTCACTAACACACGCACACGCACCCACGCGTACATACACATATACACCATCATGAATGCATAGGTTACGATTATTATCGAAACCAAAATGTAAATTTTTTTAACCACTTGTCAGATCTCCTTTGTTTCTTTTTCACCTTTTTGTTACATATATTTTTCCATTTTGTAGCTAATGTGAGCCGGCCCCGTCCCCATCAATCCCCCCTCCCCCATCTGAATCATCTGCTACTGTGTCACACTTTTGTCAAAAGCAGAATTACTGTTGATCTTTGGAGGGGAAGGCATGTCCCAACAAAGTATGTCCCTCCAAGGTGAAGAATATTTCACCCATACATATGTCATATTGAATTACTACTATGCATTACATCAGTGAAAATAACTAAAAATGTAAATCACTATCACATCCTTTGCACTTGGCCGACCCGAAAGTTTATGAATTTGTTTGCCACATTCAATGTGTTTAAAAAGTACCCACATGTCCGACACGTACACATTATAACTGGTCATTCCAAGTAGTACATATCACAACTCCCTTGGCATTCTCCCATAACATACAGATCTAGGCCTACATACAGCATTCCACAGTCATTCTACTCTGATTTGAGGTGAAACAATAACTTTCTCTGTCTGAGCCACCCCCCCCCCCAGCCCACACACAATGACACAACACTCAGTTCATGGTCACCAAACAGTCAGTCTGCGGTTGGAATGTTCTCAGATGCAGCTAGAATAATTGCTAGATCAATGACAGTGAAGTTGCAAAACAGCGGGTTCATTGTTATGACCTAACGAAGCGAAAGTGCCAACAAGTTTGACATTATTTGCTTGGCTGGATTCATTGTTTAGCCTCTTTAACTATTATGTGCATGCACCTTTTTCTCGCCAGACGATTTTTTAACCCTTGTTGTCTGATAAACAACTTTGCCAAACCTTTTCAATTTGATAAACAATACGAACTGGTATTGTACACCCACCCATTCTGTTCTTCTGCCTTGGCTCCAGCTACTCCAGCTATATGCTTCGCTACTTCCAATGAAATAACGCATCCAATCATTTAAACGACCTAGAAAATCTGTTGTGTAGTTCCCAACTAACGTTCTGACAAAAGTATCTAATGAATTCAGACGTTGATATACTTTCGGTTCATTGAATTGTAGGGTACTTTGCATATGGTATAAGCAAACAAAACTAGAAATGGTTAATCAAAATCCCACTTAACTTGATATATATAACACTTGACTGTGTGTACCTTTTGAACTTGGGGATTTTCCGTACAGCTTACACTATATCTAAACCACAAAACAGTTCATATAGTACACGTAGTCAGAGAACGGAAACTCAAGATCTGATTTTATTAATTTTTTTGTCTCGTTTATGTACCTTAGCCATACTTTAATGACACAGAGACATAACAAATTAAGTACCAGAATCCTTAGTTTAAGGAACTTGCGACAATCACCAATTTAAGAAAGGATCTACGTGAGAATGCACGATATGTAACGGCTCTATAAAAAGTATTATCTTTCTTTGTTCCCTCGCAATTTATTTTGAATTAATCATATCATTTTGCATTATCAATATATACAGACAAAATACATTTCTGTTTTATTTACCACAAAACACCGTCTGTTGCTTTATGTTCCTGATTTTGACATCTCAACAGTATCAATTTTAGCGGTTATAAATTCTCTGTAAACTACTTTCAGAAACCATGCATTAGATTATGTTTGCTTTAATTCATGAGTGTGAGGAAGACTTATAACAAGAAATGTACTTGTGTGTCTGTGTATATTATGATAATATACTTGAAAATTGATTATATTTTATGCTAATTAATTTGTGCAAACATAATTTTTACAATAATCACGAGTAACTTTCAAAACTATAGGATGGTCAACTACCGAAGAAGAATCAAGTATCAGGGCTTGTCTACACTAATTAATATTGACAATCATATCCATAGTTTTAAAATTGAGAATAACTTTCTTGAAAATTCCTTTAAATGTATACATTGCAGTTTTTTTATTTTTATGTAAAACGAAATCGGCTTTGCAACTTTTGTATAAGAACTTTTAAGTTTACAGTCTGTGGCTTCTCACTTTTAAATTTGTCAATACTGCAGATAATAAATCAGTTGGACGCAACAACATGCATGTGGTCAGTCATGTGGATGACTGAGTGTAAAATTACACTTTATTCTGCCTCGAGTCATATTATTACCTCGCACTGAACTGAGTCACGAAAAAGACCATCACCTGCAAACCAACGCCCACATGTATTTTACACTCATTAGGAAGGTTGGAAGGGGATGTTTGATTGACCCGGCTGTTGTTGTGTCATGCTCCCTATGCGTGATATAGCTGATAGTTTATGGCAATGACGTGGGTTGTATTCAACTAACTATTGTTGCTACCTAGTAGACTGATTCAAATGCTAAGCAACGTGGTATTTCACAAAACAATCAACATGGCATTTCTCAAGGTGATTACTCATGTCTTGTGGAATTCGGTTTGAAAGCATTTTCACTTGTTTCTATATTTGCTGTATAATATGAAAAAAAAAAATAGGTTATATACATTCATTACGTGTATCTTTATTACAGTCTATCTAAATGCAATCTGATTTTGAGTATCACTTCGTTCGTGTTTTGAATTGTTTGGTGACATAGTTTGCCTTACTCTAGAGATCAATCATGATGCTAACAAACTAAAATCATTTGTGAATCCTAAGGTTGGATCTCGAAAGAGAAAGCAGATAAGCCCTACTTGTTTGATTGGCTGGAGATCTGAGGGACGAAGACAGTGGACATTTGCCAACCTAAGTTGTTGTATATCTTGACAAAGCGTTTTCGTACAGAACTAGACTGCTGTTGTAGTCAGTGAGTTGTGACGCCCATTTTATTTTCAGTACTCTTGAGTTTGCCTTAAACTTCAGAATGGATGATTACGAGTCTTATGCTTGGGAAGAAGAGATTTACGACGATCGTATGCCTTACTCAACGATGGAAACGGATTTCATGTCACATGCAGGAGGCGGTAGTAAGAAGAGAAATAACTTGCTTAAATCAAGTGAGTATCAAAACAATGCTCATTTCACATTCAGATTTGTTTATAATTTTTTTTAAAAGAAACTCGGACTTTCTTCAATTCACATACAACTTTGAAGAACTATTTAGAAACGTGAAAGAAATATTCGAATTCTTCGAACGGAGTGCTTGAAGTATTATTACAGGTATATAATATGTCCTATATATATATACTGCAATGTGTTGACAATGTGTAAGTTGCAGTGGCGTGCGCAAAGGTGTGGAGTGGGGGCGGGGTGGGGGGGGGGGCATAATCTCCACCTCCCATAGTCTGTCGGGAGATTTTTTCATTCAGCCGGTGGAGAAAAGGACCACTAGTAGAGGTGTACCCCCCCCCCCCCATCCGCCGTTCAACCATACAATATGTTTTTCGTTTAGGGCTACTTTAATAGACCTTATTTATTTTCTAAATATGCACCACGTCTACCTGTTAACTTGTTTCGGGGTTGGGGAGGATCCCTTGAAACCAATACATCGGACAAGGTTTTAATGACCTCAGGGCAGCACCATCTTCTTTATAAATTCATTATTTGGCCTATTGCCCTCCCATAAAGTCAGTCTTGAGAAATTTTGAAATTATAATTAGTTAGCATGACATTCGTTTACAGCTACTTATATAAACCTTAAGTATGGTCCAAACATGCCTCATAATGCACCATATACATAACTCTTTGGAGGTGGGGTTGGGGTGGGGGGAGGAAGAACCCCAAAACCCCTACATGGGAGTCAACTTCCATCACCGAAATACAACCCGTTCTTTTATAAAATTCTTCATTCGCCTCTGGCCTCTTCCCTGAGAGTTCAGGCACCTACCTAAATTAGCCTGTTAAACTTTTGAACCCCCCTCCCACCTCTGGAATCCTGTGTACGTCACTGTTGAGATGACGTGCAAATTGTCTGGCCACATAATTGTGGATCAATCAAAGAATTACTCATTATTTCTTGCTCCTGACGTCGAACAAAATATATGAAATATGATTAAATGCCTTCATTTAATGATTTTATATAAATAAAATCTCCGCATATTAGCAGTCCGAATTATACCAAACATGCAGCCAAACATGTACTTTTCTATTTGTTTCATTTGTAGTATTTAGGCTGAAGATAAAAATTCCATCAAAGCAAAATGCTAAACTGGATAGATCGTACCTTATAAAAGAGGAGGCTTTGCAGAACATTCGTTTGGAGAAGGAAGAGAAACTGATAATAATGTTCAAACTGGATAACAGACACGCAATCTTCCGACCGAAAGATGGAGCAATAGCTGTCCTAAAAGACGCAATATTTAACCAAAAAAACCCACCAATGTTAATGGATGGTTCGAAGTATAAGGAAAACTTGCTAAGTGCACGGGTTGTGTTGTTGTATGCAATTTCGAAAATTGACCAAGTCGATGAAAATGAGGTGTTGTTACGAGAACGTGACGTCTTGCTCGTAGTAGCCCAGTCACGTCGTTATGTTGTTGGCGTCACAGCTGAGTTAAAAGTGGGAATTTTTAATGCCTCCAATATTACCTTGTTAACTGAACCAAGATTATACATTGGTTGTGAAAAAGTTTTGAGCGTGGTTGCCACAACGGACTTCGCAGCTGCGACGCACGACGTCAAATCTATAAAACTCGGTAATATTTACGACATATGCAAAGGATCGACGGGATTATTTACTTGGTTTGATGCCGAAAATAAACGTCAACGGGTATTTCTGCATGCTATTCAAGAAACAACACTTCAACAGGATTTAATAGTTCCGCACCGACGACCCATCTGCAGTGTGAGTATTTTTCACTGACCTATTCATGTACCTTTGTACGTATAATGGAGCAGGTCTACATCAGTTTGCAGCCTCCACAAATGTTGCCAAATTACATCACTTTCGCGACGCACTGTAGCAACAATACTGTAATGTACTTTTGAAATTAAAACTTGTAAAGAAATGTTACGATACTTAATCTGTTTGCAATGAATTGAACATATGAAATAACTTGCAAGATAAGATTAAACTATTTCCAAAATCATTGCAGTTATGCTAGTCTATTTACAACCAGTTACAGAGTTGTTGACAATTCACAATTCACAATCATGGACGTTTTTGCAGCTTTGATAAGCCAATGAGGCTTCGTCGCGATTTCCTGCTTTCAGGAGGATCTCAAAATACATACATATATGCTTTAGCATCGGAAAATCTAAATAGATGGATCAAATATACAGTGATTTACACACGCACATACAGGCGTAAGGTGGTTTATGGGGCATCCAACTTGGGGCTATCATTATGGGGACCACTAGTTACAATGATCACAGAGACTTCAAACTTCGCATTTGCAATGACCTTTTCATCCACAATGAAGTTAGCTATTAATTATGTTTTTTTTTATGTAGTTTAAGTGTTACTATATTAGACTTTCCGTATTTCTTGTGGGCACTCTGTACTGACTTTACACACATTGAATTGGTTTATGGGGACTTCAATTGAAGTTATGTTCTATCAATCATACTCAAATGTAACATACTTCTGTTCCATTGTCAGTATGTCCTGGGGAAGGGGGAGGGGGAATGACGAGGAAAACAAATTAATTCACATATGACAAGTGAGTATGCCACAGACATATGTTTGAAGTTGGTATCTTCTGGATATCATTTGAATAGCACTACTTCTAACTGTTAATGAAGAGTGCTTATTGTCCATTCCAGGGAGGCAGCAGGTGATATGGTGGGAAAACGGTGCGCTACTTGATCTCTAAGGACATTTTTTTGATTTTGCAAAAAGGTTGATATTAAAAAAAAACATGTCACATAATTTCAATCATTACCAATGTAACTATATTCCAAGTGGTATTGGTAGTACTTTCTGGGGTGGAGGATGAAGGGGCTGAGATTTGTCATTCCAATTTTTATCGAGCCTTCAATAAGTGGTCACAGTTACATTATTTTGTTGAAAGGAAACTTAAGTCTCTTTCTCACTCCCACACAAACTTAACTTGAACTGTACACCTAAATAGCAGTTCAAAACCAAGTTGCTGTTCAGGTACCCCTGTTGCTTGACATTATCACTTGACTAGATTTGATTCAAAATATGGGGATAATATCAGTAGAAGGTAAAGGTGGGAAAATAGGCGAGGGAAGGGGGGGGGGGTGGTATTCCTTCAAGACAACCAAAACAACAACATTTGTGCCCTATAAAATACATATTGTAGATAAAAAAAACCCAGCTTTCATATAATTGTGTGCAACAGTAAAATATTTGTGTCCGTGCAAACCTACAATACAGAAAACGAGTGGAATTAACAAAGTTTCATCACAAATTATGCTCATAAGTTACAAGCACACAAATGTGTTCCCGGTTTCTTGTTTGAGGTAATTTGTAAACTAGTTTTGAACCGGCTGTATTTAATAATCAGTTACAGAAATTGTGTTAAATGCTGATAAACTATTAACATGTACCATACCATCTTCATCGATGATTCTATCAAATATGTACAAGTGCCTCAGTTTGTCTGCTGGGTTTTTAAAAACCATTGGAATATGCTGTACCCTATGGATCTACAGTGAGTGTATCAAATTTTTCCATTCATATAAAACTGTTACAAGACAAATATCATCAGTACATAAATTTATCTTTTAAAAAGTAATTTCACTGGTATAATATGGTATTTTGGTTTTACCATAACTAACATTTTTGTGACATTGTCAAAGCATGATGTTCACAAATGTTTTGTAAATTTTCTAGTTATGACTTTCCCTCGCATCATAATATTGCCTTCAGTATTAAAACTTCTCAAACACATACCATCTCTGTTTAATAATAACTTACATTAAAAGGATCATCAACATAATATCAAGATAAATCCGTAGTAACTGCAGCTTTGCGATATGAGACAGTGTGGTCGATGGTCATCAAAATGTATGATAGTCACAGAAAAGAACTGAACACAAGAAACGAGGATTCTCATGATAATCAGGCGCGTATTCAGGGGGGGGGG
>KN885447.1:8266-25899 GCA_000934455.1 Apostichopus parvimensis | reverse complement strand
TTAATGAATAGCGTATAATAATGGATGCTTGGTACGCACATATTTCAGAACCATGGATAATATTTTTTTACAGCCTGCTACTACTTACGCCGATAGTGTTCAGGACCACGAACAACTACAGGGAGACTCAGAACCAGTTGAGTGACTTTCATTTGCCTTCTGTTCAAATGATTAGTTATATTTACGGTGTTTAAGCCCAGCAATCCGTGTTCCTTACCTCATTCCTTGTCGGTATTGGCTATAATAATATATGCTTGTTACGAACAGTTGGTATGATAATATATTTTTGTAACTCACAGCTCTGTAAGACTATGAAATATCTCTTGTTTTCCTCACAGAATACTTCTACCTACATGGCTAGTTATGACGTCAATCAAGAGGGAGTCTCAGAACCAGTTGAGTGACTTTTATTTGTCTTCTGTTCAAATGAACATTTTATATTTACGGTGTTTAAGTCCTAGCAATCCGTATTCCTTACTTCATTCCTTGTCGGTATAGCCCATAATCATGGATGCTTGTTACTGGAACATAATAATCAACTTTTGTAAAGAACAGCTATATGCAAGACTAGGAAATATGTTTTTGCCACGTTATAGTATTCGTTTGTATGTGTTAGAATATCCTATGTACGTACTAAGGTGTCTGGCTACAGTTGCAAAAATGTCAACGTGAGTTCTTAGTACCGAATCTTTTCAATTTATTTTATTTCTACCCTGCAAGAAGGAGTAATATAACCTTCCCCAGATTTCTTTCCGGGGATTACCCAGATCACCCAAGGTTTGTTAATTGAGTTCTCTCGACGCCCGTATATTTCTTTTCTCAAACGTTGGAATTGTCATAAGTGTTTCGAAACTGAACTGTTCCTACATGTAATATGTTTTTATTTGAAAACCATATACACACAGAGGAAGTAGAAGGCAATCCACGGAGCCTACAGACATCATTCCAAAATGTAGCTATGTGCCCACCATCATGAAAATAAAGTAATCTTTAGAACTTGTTCTTTTTTCTCCGGTATACCCGTTATTACCGTGAGTACGGTCCAGTTAAATATACTGAAAGGTGTACTGGTGTGGGAAATTTAAAGTGTAATATATACAGACAAGCACCCTATACGAGAACGTCATTAATATTGTGTAACAAAGATTAATAAAAAATCAGACCGTAATTTTTTACTTTTCTCATATCAATTTGCTTCACAGCTGTATGATGAAGTACCGAGTGTAGCACACGGAATTTCCCAGGATAAGTCACTTCCTCTACCCATCATGGTATTCCTTTTCTGCGAGTTAATTTGTAAAGATCACATGTAAATGTATTTCCATTGTGACAACAATTCGTTGCATATAATATGTGTCCAATCAAAATTTTCTCGGGGGGGGGGGGAGGGGGCGTTACGGTAATTATATATCTTAGTGTTACAGTCTAGAATATCCCCATTGGTTTGTTTGATTTTGCGGAGGATATTCTTACCTATTCTCAAACATACTAGTGGATATTCTGCAATAGGTAGAATATCGCCTTTTCTATCCTGTCGAATAAAAATAACCCGTGATATGTAATACTATTTACAAGGTATGTAAGCAATGCTGTTCAAGTACGTTCAAACTGATAACTTGGACTTGGTAATTTGTAACTTGGATAACAAAACTGCTTCACTGACTGTCGACAACAGATGCAACAACATATTGTGCGCAAGAATTTGAGGCTGTTGCACAATTTACATGGCCCCTTAAAAGGAAAGCCTATACTCTTTGAGAATGGGGGCGGACCATGTGAAGGCAATGGACCGAAAACTCAACTAACATTTGCCATGTGCTTGACGTCTTGTCTAAACCCGCTGTGAGTTTGAGAATGTTGGTGTTTGTTTCCAGGTTGGGTGGGAGGGGCACAATGATGAACGAAAATGAGGAGTGATTGAGGGGGGGGGGGGGGGCAAAAGAAAAGTTAGTCATGTCCTTCCTGAATGTTGAGCCCATGAGGTTGAATGGTGCGAAGGCGTTGCATGCACAGCCTCTCTCTGCTGATTCGTACTAGGTCAGGACGGCTACCTAAAGATTCAATCCCCTGTAGGGACATGTCGTTAATGGTATGGTTGGGAAGGTTAAAGTGCTTATCTTTTCTTCTTGGTTGACCGATTGATAAATTTATGCTTCAATGCAGAGAGCGGATGCGACAAATCGACAGATTGGTATACCGTCTATCCGTGCCGCAATTTCTTACCAGAGGTAACGTCTGCCTGTTGCCTACCCTTCCCGCATCGCGAAACACAGCGTTGAAGTGAAGGCTTGCTCAATGCCTGCGCGTGGAAGAGATTTAGGTCGATGCATGCTACTCTAACTGTGATTTGGTACCTGTACTACTTTCGACAAAAAACCCTACCATGTGAGAGCAAAGACCACGCTGCTTATGGCGGGACATCAGTCTCAAATCGTGGGGAGTCGACTTATACCGATATAAATCGACATATACCAATTTCCTTCGACTTATACCAGTTTCCAGCAGCTCAAATTGACTTCTTCAGATTTAAATCGACATATACCAGTTTAATTCGACATATCATCTATTTAAATCGACATATACCAATTTAAATCGACATATACCAGTTTAAATCGATGATATGTCATATTAAATCGGTATATGTCGTTTTAAATCGACATATACCAATTTAATTCGACTTATACCAGTTTAAATCGATATATACGATTTAAATCGACATATACCAGTTTAAATCGATGATATGTCAATTTAAATCGGTATATGTCAATTTAGATCGACAGTTTAAATCGATGATATGTCATATTAAATAGGTATATGTCATTTTTAATCGACATATACCAATTTAATTAGACTTATACCAATTTAAATCGATGATATGTAAATAAATCGGTATATGTCAATTTAAATCGACATCTACCATATGTCGAATTAAATCGGTAGAAGTAAATTTAACATGACATATACCGATTTAATTTGACATATCAACGATTTAAACTGGTTACATGTCGATTTAAATTGACATATACCGATTTATTTACTTATCATCGATTTAAATTAGTATATGTCGATTTAAATCGATGATATGTCGAATTTAACTGGTATATGTCGATTTTAATCGGTAGAAGTCAATTTAATCTGCTAGAAACTGGTATTAGTCGAAGGAAATTGGTATATGACGAATTAAATCGGTATATGTCGATTCCCCACGATTTGAGACTGATGGCCCGCCATAGCTGCTACGGTTTACTAGGGTCTAGAACAAGACTAGCTATTGGACTTGACCTTTAATTAAGACGGTGGCAAATACTGATACGGAGATTATACGCTGTAACACAGGCGAACGAGCGGATTGAGCTTAAACGTCTTCAACTGTCCTGTTTGTTGCATCCTTTACAAAGTTAACCGAGTGATACACACACACACACCAATGATATAACCGAAAGCATCAACATTGCTTTTTGGAAGTTTATACAGGCATGTATTCTGAACTTTCTGAACGGGTTTTCTCAGAATTTGGGTCAGGTTAAGTAACAAGCTTTTGTCCAAATGATTTATGTTTGTGCTGGTAACTTTAAGATGCATATGTTACTTAGAACTGTTATCTTTTAACTAGCAGGCTTCAACATTTTCTGGAAAAGGAGCAAGTTTGGGAATGAAAGCTAGCAAAGGTAGGTGCTGTATGACAGTCTAACATGCTATTTCGATCAAAACTTCAACAACAATTTTCCCGATCATCAAATTGATGTACTATACAGGTCGTTAAACTACTTCATCAGTGAAGTCAGCCACTAAGTTTCACCGATTGAAAGCACTATTGGGCTTGTAGTTATCTGTACAAGAGCACTGCTTTGTAAATCTGGCACATCAATAACTAATGGCAGCAACATGTGAATGAGTTTTAGCTATAGGTGTTTCTGAGCAATGTAACTTACTTTACTTTACAGACGGATTAAGGATTTCTGTAATGGTTCTTTTAATTCCGACGGCTGGTCAGCTGGAGCGACGTTCTTTGCAAATATTCGGCCCAGATTATTCTATCATTCCTCTCTGTCATACTACTTTGTTTAAGTCTCACTTCCATGCAGTGCTGGAGTTTGGTCTCAAACGGTGTAGTCTGCTTCTATATGTACCGTGTTTGTTTTTCTTACATGATCTACGTTATAAGTGGTCAAGAGATTTAATAGAAAAGCAAATACTGCACCAAAAAATTCGATACAGTCGTTTCAGGAATTCCATGAGTGGCAACAATCATCTCGATCATCCTGCTGCTACCGTTGAGACGGATTACGTCGATCCACATGATATGTGTATCAACAGCCATTACTATTTCATAGTGTTGAATGTATGCATAATCCAGGTTTATGGTAATTCGTGGCTTACCTGATAACTCTCAGGGTTGATGATGAAGATTGGGATTGGTACTGAGATTCTTTGATGACATGTATTAGACTGCTAACACATTTGTTCAATGTCTTTGTCATATGTGTTCTTCCCTATCATATATTGTTCTGGGTAGAATGTAGATCTTCTGCCAATGCCGTTTACCTGTCTTTGTTATTACAAATAGAAACTTTTGTGCTCCACAGCACCATGGTATAATCCTTTAGACTCATTTATTCACATATCTGTAGAAATGGCCTAGAAATTCTTTAACTTTCCAATGACCTATCAAGGTGTGATTTTTTATAATTGCCAGTTCACATGTACAGATGTTTTGTCTGTTAACTTCATCATATGAGAATGTAGTACAATGACTGATATCCTGCATGATGAAATGTGAATGCAACCAAGAGGAAGTCTTCATAGGGCTTGATTGTTGTCATGTGGATTTGTTTTCTTTCTGATTGATTTGTAAACAACGTAGAAAGTAGGCGGAAAGAGCTTAATGATCTGTCATCTAATTCTGGCAGGAGCCATGAGGTCTTGTTCTGATTCTTTTCATACAACCAAGTTTGTGGCCGGAGTTAAAGTTCTAACTTTTGTACACATCTGCTTTTGTGTACTGGAATGAATCTTTGCTTGATTCACATTTAATCCTGTACAATTTTAGAGCCATATATTCCGATTCTCTGCCACTTACTCTTCTAATAACAGAGAAAAAATCCTGACTTTCAAATAATCGACTTGTATATGGCTGCAGAAATATGAAGAGTTCGTCACATATCGGTTGAAAATTGTGTCTCATCCTTACAAGCAGAGTTTTAAGAGAACCTAAAGGTATTCCACACTTGTATAATGCATAACCAGGGTCAATAGCAACTGCCTGGCATAACTGACTTTCTTATGTTTCTAGACATTTATTATGGTTGGACGCATATGTACTGCCGCCATCATTTGTGTACGAGGGGTACGAGGTGTGCAAAGATTAGTTTTAATATCTTATCGGGAAAGCATAAAGAAAACATGGTGTTTGAGGTTGATAACTCTGCGATAACAGTTAAATGAATAAAAAGGTTAAATTTACTTACTTATCTTCTCAAAATAGATGGGCTTTTGGAAAATCTATCTTACGTCGAACAGTACGTGGATGGAACTGGTGGTGAACTCTGTATTCCGTCGACAACTGTCAAAGTATCAATACCTCCAAATGCATTGACTTCAGGAGAAATTATCAGCATAACCATTCTCGAAGATGATCTATTTGAATCGGCAGAGTTTTCCAGAATTTGCCCAGTAATAAGTCTTGATCCCGACGGTTTGGTGTTCAACAAACCCGTCGAGGTCACACTTCCACACTGTGGGATGATTGAAGATGGTAATCAACATGAAGCTACTGTTTACAGTGGGAGATTCGTTGAAGGTTTGTCTTAGAAATACTAGTAATGTTAAAGGACAATTCAATTACGCCTTATATCCTGAATTATAGTGTCAATGGAAATGAAAATATCCCGAATAACAACGACTAATACTGCTGTAGATGATGATTTCATGTTATTTTTAACTTCAATACATGCAATGATCTCGTCTTTTGCAGATAAATATTTCCTATGGACCAGTCTAAGCGGGACTCAATGCACGCTCAGTAATAATCTTTGCCGCTTTCATCTTAACCACTTCTGTTACGTTGACGTCAAAGTCGGTGTAAAGGGGAAAAGGGTTAAAGTTGTGCCTGTGGCCGAAAAGGTTCATGTGGGACAGGACCTGCTTATGACATGTTGGGTATTAAACTCGTTTTCGATTCAAGACATTGAAGAAGTAAGTTTCTTTGGTAACCGAATTATAACGCTCTTTGTAGAAATGTTAACATAAACGCCTATGTATTCAACGTGAGATTATGATTCCTTCTTATATCTTGTCCAGACAAATAGCACAATACCGTGCAATGAAACGTGAACATTTAGCATGCTTTTAGGTATGGGATATTTCTATAGCCAAAAGCCAGGCTGCTACCCTGTGAGAGACATCTTTTATGACACGAAAATGCAAATAGAACACAAGCAATCAAACATAAGACAAATCTGTGTAATATTGCGTCATCAAATTTAAGCCAAAATTGATGTTATTGAACTATTTCCGAACACCGGATGCTGCATTAAACTAATAAATACAACACGCGGTTAATGTCTTTAGAACTGTTTCTTTTGGAGAAATAAAACAGTCGCGAGTAATCTCTCGCTATATACAACATTGACAAGCCCGTACAGAAGAGGAAAAGTGCCAACGGTAGCTTGATTATTCTAGTCGTTGTCGCAATGACTTTTGTTTACTTCCTGGAGCATATGTATTTGTCGATTAACTTTTCATTTGGTTTTAGGAACTGAAATATATTGCGAAAAGACGCTCAACAGTTCTAGATTCATGCCAAGAGTTTCTGGTCCTTGATTCAGAAAAACCACTTCATGGCATTGTAACGTCATACAATGAAGAATGGAATCCCGTAACACTGCATAAGGTAAGCACGTCATCGCAATCGTCATCGCCATCAGCCATCATTGTTGCCTGTTACCATGTAAGTTAGTAATACAATATGATTAAGCACTTTCTAGTACTGTCACATTCTAGTACACTCACATTCTAGTACACTCACATTCTAGTAAACTCATTCGTCCCAAAATAACACCAGCGAGCATTAGTATATATAGCGTGACAGTTTCGAGGCGTTTTCTCTCTGTTGGGCTTGTGCACGTTGCGTGCTATCCCCTGTGCAGTGATAACTACTAGTTGGTGTTTGCATGGTACAAGACAAGTCTAGGTATTTCCTTTGACATTCAGACACGGGTTGAGCACGACACCCATCTAGCCTGGACATGATGAAATTTGCTACCCAATCCAAATACTACAAACTAATATAAGTAATTAATATGGTTTAAATTATTCATTCATACTTGTCGAACTGTTTTCTCGCATCTGATTGGCCCATTGTCTTGTCATATAGCCGTGCATAATGGTACACTTACCGGCGGATTAATATAAGTAGAAAAATAAACTATCTCGGCAAGTTTAATCCTGATCCTGGATAGCTGCCTAAGCTAATTCAAAGCAAACGAATCACAGAACTTCTGCCAAAATAATCAGATCAAGTATGATAAGACAACTAGCTCCTCGGTGTAAACACCCCAGTGGAAAAATGATGACTAACATTCCCAAGAAAGCTGCTTCCAGCCTAAAGCATACTAACCGTAGTGGGCGAGCAACAACGATAACCTCATTCAGCAATGCTGACATAAATGTTATTAATATTATGGCATTAAGCGACCATGAAATTAATATAGGCTATAAAAAATATAATAAGTTAATAATAGCATCAGAAGTTATTAATATGTCCTAAGACAGCGATCCAATGAGTTGAACCAACGAAAGACAGTTATACACCACCATTGACTACACTGTTAATATTAACAGTTACGTAACATCTAACTGATAGGCTTAGGCCTATCGTTACAGATCCAATTCAACTTGTCGCTACCACCCTGTAAAGAAATGAGCTAGCCAATGTAACAGTCATAGCTCAGTAATTTATTCAGATAAATCTTTAATTTACTGATTCGGTAGGACCGTATTGAAAGCACTTGAGAGATCCAGGAAAAGTACCTTTGACATAGTGGTGTGCTTGCTATTCAGTTGTGACACAACTTCATGGAAATGTAGAAGCACACCGTCAACACAAGATACACTTTTCCTGTAAGCAACTCGACGTTATCCTCATATTGATCAATACTATCCATCAAATGTGGCAGCAGAAGTTTTTAAATGATAATACTCGCTTAGGCAATAGGTCTAAAATCATTACATTATGGGGGATTCTTCACTTTTGGAACAGGGGATGTAAATACAGTTTTCCACAGGCTAGGAATTTCACTGGAAAATTGATGTGTATATGGGGCTGAGACTTGTAACTATAATAAAATGAAAGAAAAACGGGGTACCTTTCGAGACAATTGTCGGTTATTTTTCTTTTAAAGTTTTTATTAAAGTGTAACATTCTGAAATGAATATTAATGTTTATTTAGTGTTTTAAATGAATGATCGGTCTACCCTGCTTTAGTTGCATGATAATGCACGAACGGGGTATATCTCAAGCGATGTACGAGGTAGTAGGGTTATTCCCCCCTGAGCCCCTAATTGCAAGTTTTAAAGATGCTCAACTGACGCCTCAATTTATAATTTTGTTGTAAGTTTTAGCTCATGCCTCCCTTTTCATCTGTTTCATAGATAATACCCTTCAACAGGATCTGGCATACCGCTAAGATATGTTTCAAGTTTAGGCACGAGTTGGTGTCCGGGACGGCTCCGAAGGATCCGTCACTTAACTTCCGTTTAGTTGTGAAACAACCTGAAAATGACGAACTCGAATTTTACATACAAACAAAGGTTTGTTGAAGTATTGAAAATGTCTGATTAAAACCTTACACAAATTGAAGTGCCTGCACGTAACGAAACTAGAAGTCTGTTGCTCTTTGCATAAAGTAAAGAATTAAATTAGAGACTAACGGAAACTTGACTGGGATATTTTAGATATTGGAAAAGAGCAAAGAAGTTAATGGCTATAGAACGGATCGGAACCAGTGGCCTCTGGGTAACATGTTACCTGTTACAGGTGACATGTTACAGGTTACCTGGGTTACAGGCTAGAAAAAAATCGCAAATTCCCTTCAAGTCCCTTCTATGCCGCTTTCTTTCCTTTTGCATCGAATGACACTGGGGAGTGAACCCTTTAGTTACCGGGTATACGCAAAGTACTGTGGCTTCGGACTGGCACCCAGCAAAGAAATGGGATGAAGTTCGCCATCAACTAAGGGCTGGATAGCTCAGTTGGTAGAGAGCTCGGTTTTGAATCCAGAGGTCATTGGTTCGAATCCCATTCTAGCCATAAATTCATTTGCTCTATTCTAAAATAAAAGAAAGTTAAGAAACCCATTTATCTAATTGAAGATTATCAGGCTTCATCAAAGTACTCTTTTATCTTAATTTGTATTTTGGAATGCTTACTGGCAACACATGTATCATTATACCACTAAAAGGAAAATATGGATTCTTTGACAGCAATCAATCGAATGGATTGATAAATAGGTACTGTCCTAATAATTGAATGCCCACATTCTCTTTCTCATTAACATTTGAACTTCAAATCAGAAGATATCATTTTTTCATCATTTTTCTCCAGCTTGAAGACGTCTTTGAAGAATTCGAAGAAGATATATTTGACGATCTTGATGATGGTACTTCGTTTTTGAATATATAAGTCATTATCAGTTTCAACTTAATTAAACCCCTGTTTTTGTGGATTATATTTACAGACGCAGAATTTATATCATTTGTTCCACGGGTACGGTTTGCTGTCTCACAAAAAAACACGTCATAATGGGGTTGCTTTGTAGTTTTAATGTTATAAAGAGGATGTGTTGGAAGAAGTTTAAATGTTTGGAATTCACCGTTTCGTTCCAAGTTAATAAATCGCATACAGTAATTGCAGATGGAGAAAGAGGCCCAAAGAGTTAATACTAATAAAGATTACGTAATTGTTTTTACAATATACTTACAAAAACTTTCCAATAAACTATAGGTTAATCAATGCCCCATCCCTACGTCACTTCTTTTCTTTGGAGCAGATACCATGTTACACCCATATGCCCAACGACTGGACAAACGTGATTGCATGAGACTAGCGACTTACTTTGATTTGCCTCCCGAAGCTGTGGATTATATCAAGGAAAGCAACAAAATGGGCATTGCCCTCTTCACAGAGCTTCGGAAACGGAACTTTTACAATGACAGTTGTATAGATATCTTGATGCAAGCATTGCATCACGTTCAACTAAGAGAATGCGCCTACCAGGTAGGTCCCGAGTTCGAGTCACTCCAAGATTAATGTATGTCGTCCATTTATATAATCATGGGCGTTAAATATGAATCTAAGAGACTGACTTGGGTCAGCTTGCGGCTTTGATAAGCCAATGATGGCTTCTTCGCGAGTTCCTGCTAGCAGGAGGATCTAATATACATACATATATATATATATAAATACATATACAGCAAACTGAGGTGCTTCTTACCTTAAAGCATGTCTTCCAGATGGTGTTGCCTGTGTGTTTTGTTTGTTTTGATTTTCCTTTAAAATTAGCCCGCCAGATGGGTGTCACTTTTACATATTAATTACAAAATTGGATGCCTTTATCGTACGACTTGTTTTATTCGTCACATTTCGCACCGATTCATACTTTAGTTTTTTCTTTCCGACATTTGTAACTCAGTACTTTGTAAATTTATCACTTGTTCCCTTCTCTTGCTTTCAGATTGAGGCTGCCTTTCCAGACATAATGAACACCACGCGTTCTAATGTACAAGGTAGGTGATGTTACTGTTGGCTGATACTGTAAATTGAGATCGTTTACAATTACATTTAAATCGAAACTGCATTTGTAACAGTGTTCAAGTGCTCAACGTGTTCAACGTGTTCAAATGTACGCCAAACAAGAATATGTTTGCATGACTATTTTAAGTCTTACCTCCCTAAGAAGTTTTCTGAGAAATTTACGAATAGTAAGAGAAACAGTGCTTTACACAGACACTCCCTATGTCGAGCGACCTGCATCATAATTCTCCGAACCCCTAATGGCTTCGTCAGAAATTGATATGGTTGCAGTCATAACGCTCGCTGCATAAACATACAGTTTTAAGAGTCATAGGGCCTATGCAAACCGGTAATGGTATGTTTCCACCAAACACTCTGCCAAATTGAGCAGATGTTTCCACTGCAGCAAATAAAGCTAGAGCACTCTTTCTTTCTGTCTGTCTTTCTGTTAATACGTAAAATATAATTCTATTTATGCCAATCTTCAACACAATTATGTAAGCAACAACTCGTGTATGGTTTCGTTGTTTGGACGATCTGACGATATATGCGCCATCTTAACTTGCTTGAATGTACAGCGTGTATGAAGATTAGTGATATGATTACATACTCAGCCGGGTGCTGATCCATGGTGGAGTACAGGATGCGACCGATATAGTTGCTTTGCACTGTGACTGTGCTGCACACAGGGTATAGGCCTATTCAAAATATGAACAGTACTATGGTATTTTGGTGATATAAACACGAAAGTCAGTTTTCATGTTGCAAGAAGAATAAGGCCTAGCCTATACGCTTTCAAAAACGTGATGGACTCAAGCCGGCGGGTGGAGGCGTTACACAGAACCATTTTTTTTATTTGATGTCGCTATCGGGGTCATTTCGATGAAATTTATTTCGACATTTATCTATTACATTAGATTGACAGTGTATGGAGGTGAAATGTATAAATGTTTCATCGAACCCATGCATGTAGAATTGCATTCTCCATTTTGTTCTTCTTCTCTCTGCTTTCAGTGTAAAATAGTCTACGCAGAATTGATAACTTCCCTACATGCCATACATCAACATGCTTTAAGAATTTTTTGGTTCAAATTCTCTTTTCTCTTCTATTCACACTTAATAAAACCTAATTCGTAGCAATATTGTTTCCAACAAAGAAAGGTATAGGCTTACCTTACATCATGCCACCAAGATGACCGTTGTATTGGTATGACTGCCTTTTTCCAGTAATTGAAGCAACATCGAACGTTACAGTTGAAAAGACGTGGATGGTTTACAGTTTTGTATCAAGGTCATGTTGTCTCTCGTAACTTAACAGTTGTCCACGAAATGTCATTAGTAACTTACTTGTCATACCCACACACTCACGTCTACAATTCAAACAGTCGCTCCAGGTCACTACAATGTGTCACATCTGAGCGTCCTCTATATGGGACATCCTATATGGTGCAGCTACAATCCAGCGCACATAACTAAGTAACATTGCAGGTCCGCAGTCATACACCTGGGTGAACTAAGGCAAGTGTCTTTAAGCGCCTTGCCCAAGGACACGAACTACATAATCTGACCAGAACGCAAACCTGGTACAATTCTTATATCGCACGTCCATTTTGTTACTAACCTGTTAACTCTACCGACGCATAACGCACTAACGCTCTCCTCCACGTGTTTGTTTTTGTTTTTACAGCACCAGATCCATTTGGGAACCTGAAGGTACAAGTATCAGACAAACTAAGCAGACAAGACAGCATTATAATTGCACGTCTATCGGATCTTGCAGTAGCTTTTCAAGACTTACTGGATGAAGATATGACGCCAGGATTAACCTTGATTTCTGAATTAGAAAAGCAAGGTTTATTTGGTAAAAATAATGTCAGGAAATTTTCTAAAATATTGAAAGATCTACAGTTTAAGAATCTTAGTCAGTTACTAAAAAGATTTCGTAAGGAGCATCAAGGATTCGAAACGAAATCGTCTTTATTTCTTGGACACAAATGCACATTGATCAAAGAAAGTTATCGATGAACTGCATAAACAATGAACGAGAAGTATTGCAATCACTTTTATACTTGCAAAAAACTTGCAATAAATTGGAAAGATTCGCAAACATCGAACACACTTTTCGAAGTTAGAAAATACGAGAAGAAAAAGCGCTGCTTGAAGATGCAAATTGTCAAATACATGAAATTCTAAACATTTTAGTAGAATTATCGCAATAACATTTTCGAAATAAAAATTCAGAATTATTACAATCTCAGGAAAGTTTTCCAAAATGGTTTATTTTTTCTGAGTGGCAACAATACTTTAGAAAACTAGACACGAATGAACTAAATAAAATGGCAGAGGCATGATGACTTTTTTTTTTTTTTATATCAGCCATATGAGATTAAAGAACGGAAGTGGCGTTTAAGGCGTGGCCCATATGGGTTTCAAATGCTTCATGTTGGTGGACTGTTGGTACATCCGCCGAAGGAGGCGGGGGTAGATATAAACTAATCAAAAGGTCAGGAAATGAGCAACCAACGTTATCGGTGTTTTCGCGTTAAAACTGTTAGGAATGCAGTGTATACCTTCACAACAAAGGATATTTAGGTCTGATTTCACTCAGACCGAGTTCGTATTTACTAAGGTATTCCTTTACTTCTTTCCAAATTTGTCAGTGTGCCTCCTTCGTCAAATAGTTTTTAATTAAACATAGTATATACTCACTCAGGCAGGAGCCGGGCGGGTGCTACGAGCTCATTTGCAATGAATCATTTGCAATGTAAGAAACGGAGGAGAGAGTAACGACTCGTCATTAAATGTGTTACTTATTGAATATTTATTCAGTTTCTTTTCTATATCACACATATATGACTATCCATGTTACATCTAATAAGAATTCAAAAGACGCAATTTGGAAGACAATTGTGTACATTTTCTCCAAAATCTCATGCAATGATGAATAAAGCTACCTAAGTAAACTTTGCTATATCTCCTTTTAAAAAACTTCCCAAACTTGCATTTATCGTTTGGGGCTATATTTGCATTTTGTGTTTTCAGTGGTCTTCAGTACGGGATTTCTTTATATTTATCTTCCATTGTTTTATTAAATGAAAAGGCCGGTTATGGAAATGTTCAGACGGTCATTTAATTGCCTCGAGAGTGGAATTCTGTTTCAGAAGAATATAGTTGGTAGTTGTTGAATGCAACTAGCCCGATTAATTCAGCCGAGCTCTTTCTTGTTGGTGGGCATTTTCAACTTCGGTGGTGTCGTTAACGAACATAATGAAGAAAGACTAGAGTCCACTGGTTTAAACCCACGCATTTGAAATTTTTCTCAGTGGCAGTACCGTTGCGAGAAATTATTGGCCTGTCAGGGTTTCCATCTTGTGAATCTTGGAAAGGAATGAATCCGATCCGGTTTCTGCTCGGGGGAAGACATTTGCCGTGATATATATTCATGGAACTATTTGTGCCCATGTTTGTTATGGTAGCCTCCACTAGCAAATTTTTGCCGATATGAGAAAATAATAGGCGTGTCTGTTTTGGTCTAGCATTCCACACGATTGCATTTACTACGACTCATTCTCTTTGGTCTTTAAGAGCTTTTCCTTTCCTAAGAAAATAACGTTATTCCGTTAACAATTCGACGTCTCAAATTACTTTTACATTTTGACATTTTCTTCGTATATTCATATAAGCTTATAGTATGCATACAGTGGAGTAGCCAGAGGGGGCATAGGGAAGAGTACTCCCTCCCCCACATAACTTTTGGGGACGAAACGAGACATTGCACCAACGTGCAATCGTATACACTAGCAAGTACTACACAAATATAGTTAAATTAATGGAAATGATAAAACCATTTTGCATCTAAGCCCTAACCGAAACAAACATTTCTTAAAGGAGAGGGGAAACCATTTCCCTTTAACCTCTTCTTGTTTAAAATTAGAAATCGAAACAGAGGGTAGAGCATGTATGGTTTCATGAAAGTCAATTCAAACGTTAATTAAACCTTAATTCTCTGACTCTTAAAATGGGTATCTGACTTGTATCCTCATAGTCTCCCTCCACGAAGGAAGTATACGCGTCTGTAGTCATACTTATAGTACCTGTCTCCATAGTACCCATCTCCATACTCTCCCTCAGACCACGACGTCTGACTATAGTCATACTTATAGTACCTGACTTGTATCTCCATACTCTCGCTCAGACCACGACGGCTGACTAGTCATACTTATAGTACCTGACTTGTATCTCCATACTCTCCCACAGACCACGACGGCTAACTATAGTCAAACTTATAGTACCTGACTTGTATCTACATACTCTCGCTCAGACCACGACTGCTGAATATAGTCATACTTATAGTACCTGACTTGTATCTCCATACTCTCGCTCAGACCACGAAGGATGACTACGCGCCTGCAGCCATACTTATTGTACCTGACTAGTATATCGATACTCTCCCTCAGACCAAGTATGACTACATGTAGTCATACTTATAGTACCTGACTTATATCCTCATATACTCTCCCTCACAACACTAAGGCTGACAAAGCCCAATGAATGATATATATGTACAAAACTTCCTAGCATGTTCATGTATGCAACAGATCAACAAAATAATATATTAAAGGGTACTAAAAGTGACGGATCGATTGATTTTCCCGTTGTCAAATGTCTCAGGTGTAAAATGATTAGCGCTTTGCACATATTTTAATTTAATTCCTTGGAAAGGAATAAAATCTATTGCAAAATGGTCCACAGTAGCATGTCGACGAGAACTATCAGACTAGGGAATTCATTATCGTGATAATGAAAATGTTAACATAATCAGATACTGTGATGATGACGACGACGTTGACGAATGACGACCATGACGACGACCATGACGACGACCATGACGATAAATGATGATTTTTATATCAGAAACTTTTCTCAGGACAAAACATAATTGAAATTTGTTAGTACCTTTTTATATCAGAGATCTTGATAACTTACGATCTGCCGTACAATGTGTTATTACAATAAAGGTGCTTTCGCTAGCTCGTTCCTTTTCCTGTGTTTTTATTTGCCTTAGAAAGAAATACTACTGGTCATATTTCTTGTACAACGGGAGCAATTCCGTTTTAAGATCACTACGAGAAATACCCAGTATTTTTAAACAGCATTATTGAAACTGGATGGCATTAAATAATTATTATTTACAATCTCGTCATTGGCAGCAACATAAAAAGCTTAAAATAATATTTTGTTGCCAGGAGTAAATGTAAGATTTTGTTATGTAAGCTGCATCCACCAGTGTGCTTTCTAGAGGACTAGTGGTACGTAAGACCTCGTTGTCTGGTATTACTGAATAAAGCACATGCTTGTAAAATTTCTTAATGTTGTTATTGATAACTGGGAGTAACTGTGAACTGGGCATTAGCTTTTGTTTACTCAAAGATTTCCGATATAAATGTCGAATTATTAGGAACAAGTCAAAATTTCGACATTTCATAATGAACTTCTGTTTTATCTAGAAAGTTTGTCTACTTTTTTGCAAGATTAATACTAAAGTTTCTATTTACTTTCTGTAAATGTTGTTTTTTTTTTCATCCGAAATTTGACAACCGCATGGACGCTCCCTCTGTACATTTAATATTTTCACGTGGGTGAAGGTTCCATTTTAATTAACCCTTCCAAGTTCCACCCCTCCCTCCACACACACACACACACACACACCCACACACACTCACACACACAAACCACTTGTGAATTCTTAAGATGAAAATCTCTGTCAATGAGAAAACGAATAACTGGTAAGGGTAAGTATTATGCCAAGGTTTTCCAGTGGACAATTCACATAGATGCACCGTACAGCAATTGACACTTTCTGTAGTACATAATTTAGCTAACACATCAATTCAGCCACAAACCCATTTAACAAATTTAAGGAGTGAATGAACACTGTATGGCTGTATTTAGTTCTATGCAAACTGATTGATAAGAATTCAGTAAAATACTGAGATAAAATTATATTTATTCACATTTGGCCATTTCAATAAACAAGTGTTTTCTTTTTTCTTCATCCATATGCTTGGCCTTACTTTTTTCTTTCCTTTTAGCCAGCTGAAGGTTCCGTTCATGAAAGGAGACAAGAACTCAACCACAAACCCAAAGACTTTGCCACTGTTAGTAGTCTTTGATAGAGGTCAAAGTTCATTTATGAGGTCATCAGTGATCAAACAATGAAAACTTTTAATATATCCCATTTTCATTTCACACAATTCTTGTATTTTCCTAGCATCTTGGAATTATTTCTAGAGTTAGGCCTTCCAATGAGTCATTATATAATTTACAATGTATTGTAGCTTTCTGGGGCCAGTCCATATGAGCCAAATAAATAGGCAAGGGACATTCCAGGTTATTTTTGTTTTTCTGTTTGAGTAATTAGAATATTTTCTCTGAAGGTGATGACCAATTGTTTTGTTCTGAAACCAAAAGATTTCACTATACCAGAAGTTCAGCAGGTTGTTGGTAAAGGTCATACTTTATACACTCATCCAGAATTCAACAAGACTGAAATATGAGAAGTTCCCTTTTCTGGTTCTTTTTTTAAAACACACCACACACTGTCTTAAGCACATGTTCACAACTATTGGGATCCATTGAAACTATTGATCATACCAATTGTAAACGCCAAACTTCTGTTCTCTTCGAGCATGGACTCAGTCAATCAGCGGACCATAACTTGAACTCAACAAATGAGAAACCAAATGAGAGAAATAGTAACTTTTCATGTCTTTTGAAATGTCTGAAAATGATGACACACAATCAGGGGCGTCAAGCCGATTTGAAACGTGGGGGGGGGGGG
>KN885446.1:130690-145719 GCA_000934455.1 Apostichopus parvimensis | reverse complement strand
TTTTTCTTCCTTGTTCTCCTCTAAAGAGCATATATATTGCAAAATGTTTACTTTCAAAAACAGGGAAAATATTTAATTCAAATTTTCTGCAGCAGTTTTGAAGGATCACAATTTTGCCTCTTATAAAATATGGTTATAGCACTTGTAAGTGTTTCAATACCATTTTTCAAGTCAATTTTTCATTCAGATTCATAACCATTCCAGCATTAATTTCTTTCCCGCCTATAATGTGATAAAGAAAACAGAGACGTCACGCTTCGATATTCGAGCACTGCAATACCACAATTCAATTTGTGCCTGTTTTGCCTTGAACTGGCCCCACACAGCTGTGCAAAAAAAAAAGAAGCCGGTTATGAACTTCTGTTTAATATTTCACTGGCAGTGAGTGCTGGCTGCTGGCACATAGCTCTATCACTTCATGGTCGTCGTCGTCGTTGTTGTCGACCGCCACTGCCTCAACGGACTCTCGCTGTCTCTCTCGTTCTGCGCAATCACCGAACCCTGTATCACTCCATCTCCCGGCAGACAATCGTTTCCGGTACTGATGCTGCCTGGATGCATTCTAATTAAACCAGGACAGAGGCCACCGCCGTCTCTGCCGTTAATACTTCTTCTACCTTCAAATTTTTTTTCTCCATCTACGACGTGTGTGCAGCGGCATTAGTCTAAGGTGACAGCTCTTAGTTCTCATGAGAGGATATTTATTTATTTATTTATTTTGATTTGCATTCACAGAATTGACTTCTTTTTTTTTCTTTCTTTTCTTTTTGGTTTCTCACTACCTTTTTTGCTTGACTTTGCTTCCTGAATTCAACTTCGCCGAAAGCTCTGGGTCGGATAATAACATCCTGTCTAGTTTTGTAAGACTTCTTATTATGCGTTGCCAGATGTAACGAGACAGAAAACCATTCGGCTATAATTGCAGGAGGCATTTGTACTTTTTCTCTGACTTCCTTGGAAATACTTATTGATCTTTTTCTAACCAAATATTGAAAGGATTCTAATCCTCTTGAAATAACCGCTGAGATGTACCGTTAACAACTGTAGGTACAAGATCATTTACATAGCAATTTGCATATCGTGTCATGTTTTAACTGATACTGTTCAACGTTCCAGACTGTTTTTAAAGAGTTCTGGACCGGGAAAAAAAGGGAATTGAGCACATTTGGAAAATTATGGTTTCCTTTTGAGAAGATACATTGAACATCCTCCATTCTTCTTTAGCTGTTACTAGTTTTTTCATGTTGTTGTTGTTTTTTTAATGTTGGCTATAACTGGATCAAATCTCACTGGAAAGGAAAGATTATTTTGACTAGTTTTGGAAAAAGTCTGCCTGGAGTTTTTGTTATTTGTTTGTTTTACACAGAAGATAAACACCAGAGATTAGGATGGCTGACAGATGGGTGAAGGTGAAGACAATTTTACTGGAAGTATAAAAAAGAGGAGAATTTTGTCACGGTAGATGAGACATTAAGGTCAGTATCAGTTTGGAATATGTTTTCTTAAAATTGTTATTAAAAGATGTAAAACGAAAAAGAAGAGGATCAGCATGAGAATAATTCTGTTTTAAGACTTATAAGTTGATTCAGCAACAGTTTGTAAAGAATTAAGCAGGCCTGTAGGCAGGAATAAATCAAGTTTTTTTGGTCTAAATGTTTTATATCGTGCTGCAGTAATCTACTAATTTCAACATAAAAAAAATGGATGTCATATAGCTAGGCCAGGGCTTTTATACTTTTCTTAGCAGGCCTGAAAGTCTACCAGGTTACAATGACATGTTTGCATAAATTATGTAAATCACTCCACACTTACCTGTCTCCTCATAACTAAGTACTCATACATATCTAGTTTTGGACTGTAAACATTTAGTCATCAGTAGTGATTGCCTGTAATAATTTACAATACCAAATGTTGCTTAGCTTTCAGTAACACATTTCCCTGGAGATTACGATCTTTCAAATTGTTCCCAATTAACATTTTTTGTAGAGAAGTTAAGATTAGTTACACAATTGTTTGACTATTTAGTAAATTACTTTATAAATTACTTAATATTTACAGTAGGGAAATACAAATAGAGTAAACTTTGTAGATACTATGAGCTACTAGAACTTGGATGATGTTAGATACTTTTAATAAAGAAATACAAGGTGTCCATATTAGTGGTAGTTATGTTTGTTATGTACGCCTTTATGTAAATTACCTATGTTTCTTTGGGTGTGGTCTGGATTTTACATAGGACACATACACTGTCATATTAATACAGGTTTACTCTCTGTTAATCCTACTGTATTTGATACTGGATTTTAATTTTAACTTGCCTTTGGCAGGCAGGTAACCTTTACAGTCAAGTTGATATGTATGTGGACATAGTGTACATGTTTGTTTGTATGAACTGTATATGTACATGTATGGGTGTGTGCATTTATGTGTGTAGGTAGGTTTGTACATGTAGTGCATATGTGTGTGATGCTCTAGATTATGGCTTGGTGGTAATAAGTACAAGGTCCCTGTTGTATTGTATGGTGGTCAAAAGTCATTTGAGATCAGCAATGGTTGTAATGTAAAAATCTTGACAACATACATACCCCAAGTCTTATAACTTTGAGAATTTTACATATAGGTTTACCTAAAGTTGAGTAGTGCAATAAGGTTAGAGTTTGTTTTGAGTTCAAAATAGAGATCAAATTCTGTAAACCTTATAAAACTGGATATTTCAAGTTGAGCAATGTTGACAGATGTCATAGCAACGGAATACTTTGGCATATAATGTTATTTTTAGTGAGGATCAAAAGTCAGCATAGCTCCAAATATGATGAATCTTTAAAACCTTGTATCCGAAGAATCTTACCTTGGGCACAATTTTCATTTTGCTGGTGGATTTGCTTTAATGTTGATTAATACAGTAAGCCTTTACAGTAAGCTAATACTGCTTATTAAGAGATTGTATATGCAACTTACTAAGTATTTTAATCCTGTTAACAGTCACTAAAATCAATGCTTTAAAACTCCATACATAGAAATTATGCTCTTTAAATATGACAAGTGACAGCTGTGAAGGTTGTCAGTCTGGATTTTATTTTTTTCTTTACCATTAAGTTTATAGTGCTGCCTATGAATTTATGTAGTACACCCCACTATGAGCTACCAAAATTTGACTACTTACACGTCAGTAGTTAACCGTATATTGTACATTTTAAGAGTTAATTTCCCATCATTAGAGTGTTGGACATTTATACTTACCCAGAACTGGCATGAAGCATGCGGCTTGAGTGCGGTACCTGTACAATATACTGGGGGGCTGGCTATTCACTGCAGTTACAGTGTTTGGTTGTTATATTTGTCAACTGTATATATACTACAATAAGGACATCCGGTCCTTACCTTACCTGGGAGGATATTGACAAACAGAAACTTACAAATACTGTGTGGGTATTTACAAAGACCCAGTTTTTTCGTCTGGATGCATGTAATAACTTCAGATAAATCCTGGAAAGTTTTACCCTAGCTAACAGTGTGACAAGAGACAACCTCCTGGACACAAAATCTCTTTTGAAAACCATTTTTGGATATATTTAAAGTTTTGGTGAGCAAAATTTTTATTTTCTTAATTTTTAGGCTGATTTGTAAGAAATTTTTCATGGTTGTCCCTATAGCCTATAGGAAAAACATACTGAATATAGTTTTGAAGGTATACTGCAGAATATCCCAGTTGATCATACACTTGATATATCTAAACTGTGTCTATTATTTGAAAAGCTGAATGCAACCTTTGTGAATGGATGGATAAATAAGTAGTTATAGCAGATAATCCTAAAACCAGTTTCTTGGCTTTCCAGGAGTTTCTGTATAATAATGCTGATGGCATTTAAGGATAATTAGCCCATTGATTTAATATATGTATACTATATGCCATTTTGGATGTCTATTGATCTCTTGAAGTTGATTTCTATCAGATATCATCTAGCTTTTATATTAATAATACACTACTCAAACGTTGCCCCTCATCGTGATCTCTGCCAGTCACAGCCTGCAAACAGGATCTTTTATCTGAACATTGAGATCCTGTTCTGTGGTGTAACAGCATACTATGGGATCATAGAGATGCCAATATGATCCACAGTGCTCAGCTAATTGTCTGCCCAACCTGGAATAGCATATACTGTACTGTTCATCTTCCTTTGCAGCGTGTAATGTCCTTCCTCACACAAATATACGTACATAAACACAAAATGGTTTACTTTCTCACTCTGGGCTTGCAATGTCAGATGTCTAATAACTCACGGAAATCACATAACTTTACAATTAAAGAGAAAAAGTCCAAACTATTTTAAAAGCCTAATAAAGTCAAATGAAGTAATAAGAAATAAACCCAGGTAACCAGATTTGCATATCAATTAGGGTGCAATTAGGGTGCAATAGGGTGCAATCGTTAGTTCATTGGTGAGGCAAATTTCCAGATCTTATTGCACCATTTTTGAATGAAATCATCCATAATAGTTACATTGAACGTGATTGCTGTCTGTGGTGAGACTAGCTGCAGGATGTCTACATAAGCTGTAAGCTGCATTAACATCTGGAGGATTCATGAAACGTGACAGCATAATGTAGGTGAATAATGTCATAGCTAAAGGCACCCTCGCTTTGAAATTTATCGGTTTAATTGGTAATTTACATTCGGGGCAATCTGCTCTTCAAAAGTGCCGAAAATACTCCTCTTCTGCTTTGGGCTTGTTTACATAAATCTTATACCTAAAAGCGAAAGAGGCTTGTTTTTCTTCCTTTTGGAACAAGGAATATATACTGTTTACACACAGTGATATCGTACATGGATTTACAATTACACAGACATACAGAGAAGACATAGTTTAGGTACCAGAAGGTGCCCCTCTTTGGAACACACTGTGTACTGTAAGTTGATTCCTCCCACCCACCCCCACCCCTGTATTAATTTATGGAATAATTTTTGTTTTACTCATGAATTAGCCAAATCTAATTGCTTTGTCTTCTTTTTGTTAAGCTGTTCACATATTTTTGCAAGCTGTGTGGCCGTACACTTTGCATCTACAAAATATTGACATCAGAGTGTTGAAATAAAAATGTAAACACGAAAGAAAGAAAAATCAGACGTTGAAACCGTATATGGTCTCTACAGTATATTTCAACTCAAAATAAGATGAGTGAGGTTAATAAACTGCCTCAAATGCAGTTTATTGGAGCCAATGTATTTCTGTAATATTTGATATACATGCACAGTATCTAAATATCCTTTTTTTCATGCCCTTTCTTGTGCTACTAAAGTTTATTCTTTAAAAGCAATAAGAAAATAATTTTCAGAGGGTCCGATGCGGCAATTTGGAATCACATAAAAAAAAAATTTCCTTCCATGTTAGTTGGTACTGAAAAGTAATGTTTTGGAGAAGGGCATAAATTGTTTTTATTACTCTATGAAGTGACCATATCTTGAGTTGCAGATTGCCACGTGGTGGTTTTTAAAAACACACCATTTTCATATCCCGAACCAAAACAAATGCTTGAATAGGTCGACTCGAATCGTAGTATACGCACACACTACTGTACCGTACATGTATTTGAATTGTGCGAGTATGGGGGTTTTTACCTTCATGGTGTGAGCCACTCCATGCAGTAAATTTTAATTACTTCATTTAGACTATCAAGGAATGTTTTTACAGTTGAATTTATTACACACATGGTGGTAAAACTTTATCAAATTAACAAGTGGAAAATAAAACAGCCCGCTTGATGACTTTGTGTTGTGTTTTGTTTTGTTTTTTACTTTAAATTGGTATCAATTTCATTTTGAAATGTCCCTGCAACACAGTCAGGAGAGTTGTAAATATCTTTTATTAGCCCACAAGGGCACATCTTATGCTACAGCTCTATTTGATGGTGCACTGCACTTTGTGGTTCGTTGCACTTTAGCTATTAACTTGTAAAACTTGTGGAGTTAGTATATTCCAGCCTTGTATAACTTATTTCTTTTCTTCAAAATTGTAACGAATCAATAGCGCGGTTTTATTTTATGCATTTGGGCCTTTCTAGGGCTCTTTCCTTTTCACCCTAGTTGTTGTTGCGGTTAACGAAGAGAGGCCATGAAAATTGCAGAGTGGGATGGCAATATATACAGTATGTACAGTACTATAGCCCAGAGATAGGTAGCAAAACATACCGATAAGGGTATACTAGGCATGAATTTAGTTTGGGAGGGGGTGGGGCGTTAACATGTACAAGAGTACAGTGACATGCATGGAGTTGAGAGAACTTGACAGACCTCAGAGAAACCACAAATTATACTGCATATTTTGGTGACTTTATTGTAGTAAAGTCAAGAGCATGCAATGTCTATTACCATACAGTACTTAGTACAGTATGTTTCACATACCAATGTGTCTTCACCCTTCTATTTAATGCTAATCTCAAGATCTCAGCTGTACCTATTTCATGATGTAAAATTAAATCCTGTAACAAACAGTGGACCGTCTAAAGTAGAAAACCGGTGGTGTTCACTTTCCAGTGTATCGTCATTTGACAAGCATTTTATACATTAAACAATCAAATGTTGCATAAATTAAAAAAAGTAAGGGTATGTTGTACTTTAAAAAAAAAAACAATTAACAGGTAGACTAGGCCTATAGTGTGTTGAGAATTTTAGAGGTGGTTTTTGGCTGGTTTAACCAATATACAACATGTTGACAAGCTGGTGTCCTATTTGCCCAAAATATTATTAAAAACATGGTAAACTGAATCCTAAAGAACTGTAGTTTAAACAAAGAAGAATTTCTGCCCTCCAATAGGAATTTAAGACATCATGTGTGTTACATTGTCCCCCATTTCCTTCTCCCCTTACTTCCTCTTCTCCTCCTCCCCCCCCCCCCCCCCCCACCCTCCACCAGGTCCTCCTCTCCCAAAGTCTTCCAAGTCCCACCAGGCAAGATAAACAATTTTAGACATGAAATGATACAATAGAAGATTGCATTACATACATTTGTGGGGCACAGATATTCCATAGTAACATAGCCTTGCATTATAAGATGGAACTTGTAAGTTTATGCATAGAAGATCTCTAGTTAAATTGAGGGGTATCAGATCTCTTTGACTTATAATCTGTTGACTCACGTACCTCGTGATTTATTTATTGTATGCAAAGTTACATCCCAATGCAAAATACAGCTTTAAAATAAAACTACCTGTCACTCTTTCTTGGACCCTTGTTTTTTATTTTCCTTTTGATTTTGTGTTCCAGTATTTTCAGCCAAATATTTACAGTGAGATATTGTAGGTAGAGTAATTACAGCAGTTAAGGATTTCCTGCCCTAGATAGGATTCCAATATATATCACTTCTCTATTCCAGACATATTGTGTGTTGGCTTCCTCACGCTGTGATGCCTCCCGCAATTTGATTTGATAGCTAGTATTATCCTATTTTTATTACCTATTCTTTTATTCCCAAAGGAAGGAAGTAAGTTAGTTTGATAAATTGACAATTTTTATGATCACAAGTTTTTGCATTTATTATTTGGTATAGCTAAAGGCTCTAGTAGAGCCGTTGGGTATATTGTATATGATGTACCAGCTAGAATAAATTGAAGACATACAGAAGAAATACTGTAAACAAGTATGGATTTTGAGGTTAATAAATATTATTGACAATGCCTTACTGAATCTTCACATAAAAAATTGGTATTGACTGCATAATGAAGCTGTTTGATTTTGCAGTGTATTTAAACAGTATGCTGTTCATTTAGGTACAAAAGCGATTTAACATGATGTGATAACAGATGAACAGATATCTAACAAATTTCAACACCTCGCCTCTCTCTCTGCACTATTGTAATTTCATGGTGATTTTTTCTTGGCCAGCAGCACTAGTTGGTTTAAATTTGCATATAAAGCTCTCAGTGGTATTTTTTTTTATATTCATTTAATTTCTGAAAGGAGATCCGAAGTCCTGCCTTACAATTTCAAAGTTAACCTACTTTAAAACATACTGTAAGCTATTGTCCAAATATTCAAGATTTTAATTTTGCCATCTGTTTGTATATTTTTATATTGCATTATTTAGGATATTCCAGGAAATAGATTTACCATTGTTTATTAATCTAAACATTTGTGGGTACAAACTGCTTTGGTACTTTCAAATTTTAGGGTCGTATTGATGAAAAACAGTGTGTTTCCAAATCATTAGCTACTGTATATTAACATTCTGTAATATCTAGTGAATTATGTCTGCGTTGGTTCAGTGGATGCATACAATAAATTTCACCATCTACAAATGATGATACATGTACATAGTTCACTATGGAGATAATGTTAAAGACCATCCAAACTATATTGTATATCACTTATACTTAAAGAATCTTCTAGAAACATGTATTAAATAATGCCATCATGCAGTTGTGGAAGTCCTCAAGATGTTGCATATATATAGAAAGTGATATGGCAAAAGATTCTTATTCAATTAGCATTGATTTCTGGGGTGTTTTTGGCTGCTAATATAACGTGTCTGTGGTCCCGAAGTTGTGACGTTCTCGAGAAATAGTCAGTTTCAACCAGACCAGCTTCCATGCCTTGAAAGCTGATTAAATCAATAAAGGGAGCCTCCTCTCTTTATCAGTGCAAACTACAACGTACATCGACTGGACGCAGCATGAGCGCTTTCTGCACTGCTAACATGTAAAAAGCTCTGCCTCTCTCTCCTGACCAATGAACAGGCCGTTCTCCATCTCAATCAAATTAAAGTAAGGGAGAGGGGAACCTTAGCCAGGAAATGTTTACAGCACCGCTCGCTAACATCCGGTCGTCGTCGCACATGATTGATTACCAAGCCAAGTGCTCCGGAAATCACTCCGTTATATCCTGTGTGGGAGGAAGGAGTAAAATATCTCCATCATGATGAAACATGAGACTGCCTCGCTTAAGTCGCGGCCGGTAATTTTTTTTTTTTTTTCTCTTTTTTCTTTTCCCCGTTTTACAGACAAAATGTACCTAGTCACGACAGTTTACATGATAGCTGAAGCCGGTGAACTAATGAGATGCTGAATATAACATATTTGCTTTGTTGGCTTAACAGTTTAATTTAATTAGTCAATTAGTTTTTCCTCTGAGTTCATATTGAGACAGTTATGAAACCCTGGAGAGTGGGTGGTTTCAAAATATGCCATGTAAATTTGTAACGGGAGAGTTTTAACAAAAAAAAAAGAGACATTTTTCCAGAGGTTGCGATCAAGTTAAGCCCAAGTAGAGTGATGAAATTATCCGCAGCCTGATACCTGGGTTGAAGGGAAATTTAAGTTGAGTTAATGCAATGAATGCCCAACAAATTATTCTGACTCGTATAGCTTGTCACTAACGATCAGAATTCCTTATTTGGCAACAGCTAATTTGGGTTGACATTTTCAGGAAGGACAAATGTTTGTATTTTTAGGACTTTGCTCTTCCTGATTGAAGTAAAAAAGGGAATTGTATAAAATAGAGAAGAGGAAAGGTTTCAGAGAACCGGAGGTAAAAGATTTGTTGAATTTGATTGTCACTTCCTATGGCACTTAACTTAGCTAAATATTCCTAGCATCCTTTTTTTGTCTGTTAAGAGATCAGTCAAGTTTGTCTCTGTAATAAGTCTGGACAAAACATCCACAGGAACAAAGCAAACATTATTGAATGTGACAGACTAATGATTGAAGGCTTACTTGTCACTGCAGGACTACTGCACTCTGAGGTTTTGCACTCTTATATTAAATTGGTAAATTTTGTAGAGTTTAGTCCTTAAAATTTGTATTGTGAATTCCACTGTGTGTTCTATATATAATATATACAGCTACTGTATATGACTCGGTAGTATGTGCTTTCTTAGTATGTTAATGACATGTTAATTGACAATTTTAGCTAATTCCTGTGAATGCCAATGTGTGTTCTATATATAATATATACAGCTACTGTATATGACTCGGTAGTATGTGCTTTCTTAGTATGTTAATGACATGTTAATTGACAATTTTAGCTAATTCCTGTGAATGCCAATGTGTGTTCTATATATAAAATATACAGCTATAATAGACTCGGTAGTATGTGCTTTCTTAGTATGTTAATGACATGTTAATTGACAATTTTAGCTAATTCCTGTGAATGCCAATGTGTGTTCTATATATAAAATATACAGCTATAATAGACTCGGTCGTATGTGTTTTCTTAGTATGTTAATTGACATGTTAATTGACAATTTTAGCTAATTCAAATGTGATTGTGATTTTCTAATATAAAACAGTAACAAAACTTACATGACTCCTGGCTTTGCCTATTTCCACTCAAATAATTTTAATGACTATTCTTAATTAGGAGACAGCATAAAACATACAAAAACCTTTAAGCAAACCATTCTTAAGGTGAATAGACATGTTAACCTGCAATATGAATATTCATGTCTGACCTATCTGTTAATAATTATGCAGTACTCAAGGAGAATGCATCCCTTCCTCTGTCAACTTATGGGTTCTTTGTAGCAAATTTGTTGTATACAGTACCCTACAGTCCAACACCAGGGCCCTCTTTCCATCTATTTCATCCAAGTCAGATTTTCAATGTTTTGTTTAAGTGTGCATCATATAAACTTGAAATGAAGTACAGTAATTAAGGTTTTCACTCCACAGCTTGATTTGTAGATGTATTCAATTATGCAATAATAAGACAACGAACTTGAATGAGCATGATGTGTGGAGGTTATTTATTATTTAATAAACACAATAGGCCTAATGAATCTTTAGTCTTACACATTTTTTTCATACACTTTTGAGCCTTCTTGTAAGATTAATTATCCTGAGATCCAGTATGATGCATTTATCTGTTCAAAATGTTTTGGGGGGATCCAGAGGTGTTTGATGACTCATTACTCGTTGCATTTAGTGCCATATTCTTGGTGTAAATTTTTTTTCACTCACTACCAGGAACAGTTGCAACTTACTGTACAGTATAACCTCACAGTGACATTTAATGGGTTTCAAAGAACAGTTTAACTGCAAGAAACAGTTCAACTTGACCTCTCAGTGACATTATAGAAACATTTGTATCTCCATACTCATGATTTATGGCACGTACACACGGCCATATTAGATATACATTATATACATTTAATATGACGCATGTATACATGTAGAATGTTATGATGACATGGAAAAAGCAAATTGGATATCCAGACAAAATTGCATTTTCTTCACAGTTTAAAATGAAATGTGACCATTCATATTAAGCCTGCAATGCAATTGGATTTAGGTATTCAGTTTAGTGTATTGAATGAATCAAAACTAATTATGCATAAAGCCCCTTTATCTGCAGATGAATTCGTAGAATAGAAAGTTGTTGTATGAAAGCAAAGAGTGATAAGTAAACCTATTTGTTCGTTATTTGTTGTTGCAAGATGTTTTGAACTTAAGTTGGACAAGATTAATACTAAATTTACAGTAAACTATACTAAGTTGTACTAAACAGACAAGGTACACACCTAGCACTCAGTTGTGGTTAATTATTCGAAACAGTTGCAGTAGTTACAATTTCATACCAGTCTGACAGGTTTGCTGTTAAAGCCTAAATGACATAATCCTTTCAACACTTCTCATTAGTTACATTTCACTTACTTTAATTTCAATTCTTCATCGTCAATAAAACTGACTGTTCATTTTGACCCCTAAAATAAGCCCCCAGGCTTTTGGAAGGCAAATTCCTGTCATACCGTATTCCGCCGCTGCGGAATTTGTATCGCAGTGGTATTGAGCGGCGGCAGTTGTCTATCTTGGAGGTTTTTATATCTACTGACGAACGGATGGGATTGAAAATCATGGAAAAGAAGTTCGGATGAGGTTGGTTGATGATGATGTCTCAGTCTGTAACAAACCTCAATTTGGCGGCTTTGGGTAAATTACTAAGATTACAAAAAGGGTAAGCTCTGCCTTCAAGTTCACCACATTTTCTATCCGCTGCACACTCCAATTGTAAAACATGAATTCTGCAGGTTTGAACTGCACAGTAATATATATTGGTACAGGAATTTTGACAAACTTGCAATCGTTACAGTATGTGGTGCCTTGTGACAATCATAGATGTTGTAACTTATATCACATCTAGATGATGTTCACACATAATCTTGGCATGTTTGTCGTTAAGAGAAGGTATTCAAATGATATATTTTGTCCATTTTAGAAATGACTTTTCGAACCTCACCAAATATACTATCTGGATACTGATTTATTATGCAATCATTCACTTCGCTCCTCGCTTACCTGTCTCCCCACAACCTTAGCACTCTTGTTCTACCGTGTCTAGAATGAATTACTGGTAACCATTTAACACTGTACACTTTTTTAGGGACTGGGTTGAGCTATTGCCGCTGGGATATCTGCAATGCTGAATCCCTATGACACAATAGATACTACCT
The DNA here is from genome assembly GCA_000934455.1 of Apostichopus parvimensis. Lineage (NCBI taxonomy): Eukaryota > Metazoa > Echinodermata > Holothuroidea > Aspidochirotida > Stichopodidae > Apostichopus > Apostichopus parvimensis. Next base: position 133,279 of record KN885446.1, on the reverse strand, counting down.
CAGCAGACAGACCAGCAGTGGTGCCTATTGTGTGACATTGAAGAAGAGCACCAAAGATTATGTCCCATATATATGCAACCAGGCTACAAGATGCTGCAGCCCCGTAGGCATACGATTCTGACACAGTGCCTTGTGCCATCTTCACTTTAATCATTCTGAAATCAACCAATATTAGATATCATACGGTCTGCTTTATGTTATGAGGATGGTTTAGATTTCCCTTGCTTACTTTTTTCATTTCTTTTTCATTTCTTTATTCCAGTATAAATTTACAGAGAAATTTATAAATAGGATAAAAATAAAACAATATACAGAACATCAAAAATACAGGTTAAGACATATAAAAGTTTATGAGATTAAGTTAATAATGAAACATAAAAAGCGTTACAAAAGTTATCAAAATTATCAAGAAGCTACAACAAAGGATCTAAAGAAGCTGTCTTTACCAGTTTACAAAAAGGGGCTGCTCACTTACATATCTCCTCACATCCTGAGCACTCTTGCTGACATAATGTGCCTAGTGTGATCTAACAACCTCTGTAGCACTGTTCTCTCTTTATAACAGCTTCATTAATTTATGCCAACTAATTCAATCGAGAAATAGTCAATAAATATTGAATCTCATCTGCTTGTTAATGAATGTTGAAGTATTTAGGTTATCACTTTGTTAAGCAGTGGTACATGTCGGAATGCTGCTGCATTAATTCTACCATATACAACAGGAGCTCTCTATGGTGATGGAGAAGATTATATAGTTGCAGCAGCATCTAGTGTTTGGTTACCAACAGTTCTCAGCAATTACTCATGATGGCCTATAAGTATTGTATATCTATAGCCTAACTTGTAAAGTCATAGAATATATATTTATCTGTCTATAAACTTGTAACTTTTTTAGCTCTGAACCCTTGGTTATGTTGATGGAAATTTGTCTACAGGCTGTATATAGACAGCACAAATGGTAAACTCAGAAGAAAGTAGCAGTTAGGTATGGACCGAGAGGTGGGTCATAAGAAGAGCAGTGCTAAAAAGTTTCCTGCATATAGACTAAGGGAAGACTATTGGCTGGCTGGATATTAAAAATTCTGGATTATCAAGTTTGTCTTTCTGAACTGCTGTTAGCTAGGGGCAGTATACTGTAAATTTCTCTATCATATCCTCATCTCTGTATTTGTTTCATATTTCTACATTTTACTTCACTCCTCGCTTACCTGTCTCCTCACAACCTTAGCACCTCGTTATACCGTGCCTATCTTGTTCAACATGCACATATACCACTTAAAACACCATACAAACTGCAGTAGGTATGAAACAGTTATGAATAGTTGCATGGATCTAATTGGGGCCAGCTAATAGAATTAATTACATCTAATCCAGATTTTAACTCTACACTACAAAAGTTCTCACATTCTATCATTTCTACAATAATTTGCACATGCAATACACAACCTTTGGAACATCATGGTCTCCTAATTATAACTGATCACTGTAATATATATATGACCTTTGACCTGCTGCTACAACAGATGAGTAGCCTAGAGTGTCTTTATATAATGCACTAGTACTCAGTCTGATGTTGACAGTATGAGTAATTCTTCTCACACTGCTTCATCCACACGTTTCAGCCTATCGTTGGCAATTAATTTGAGCTGTGCCGGTGGTGCTTGTTGAACTTCGACAAGTACAGTATAAATTTGTTCTCTGAATAACCAATAATAATCAAGAGTGAATTTGTAAGGAACACACCTCTCTGACAGTAACCCCCTCTGAGCATCAAGCAGGTTTAATAGGTCAACAAGCTATGTTGGTACACAATGCACTTGTACTGGGTCCGTTCGAAAAATCGAGTCAATATTTTGATAGCAAATATTGACTCACTCACACCATATTTCAAACCGTTGGAATAAACTAAACCGTAAACTTTATACTTGTTTATTGTGGCCTTGCTACTACATCTTTGCTATGAATGAGCTCACCGGAACCTGACATTGCATTGTTTTGGTATCCCATTGGGCAATGTACTTTGTATTTTGTTTACTTGCCAGAATATATACATATAAATTACCTAATTTATACTTATAGGGAGAAAAATTTGCTGAAAAAATGGGCTAAAAAGGCAAAGTCGGTGTTACAGGGAAATATACATTCCCCTTAACGTTTCAAGTCGTGTTTTCTGCATCTGAGCAGATCCTTTCCAGGGTCTAGTGATGCTGAAATTAAACTATGACTAATTCAATGAATATTCATAAGAGCTTGTCTAATTGTAACTAATAGGGAGCAAGAAAGACCAGTGTGTAAATTGTACCGTATATAACACCTCTGTGGAAAAACTGTTCATTAAGGCCAAATGAGGTTATTTGGGCTTAATTTTTGAAATCCAAAATATGTATATCTATTATCTCTGTGAACATAAAAATTAAAAGTCGATTTATACAGATATAATTCTGAGTGCCGCTCTCTAGATACATGCATAGATGTTAACTCGCCCTCCCTCTCTGGAAATGTTTTCAACTGAAACGTGAAAACACTGCATATGCGCAATGTAGGTTTCCGCCGTAGCACCAAGAAAAAATATCATAATTGTACATAGCC
>KN885446.1:97653-129975 GCA_000934455.1 Apostichopus parvimensis | reverse complement strand
CTAAACACTAGCCCTTTTTGAAACACATCAATGGATTTGTGGATATATTACTCAATACAATATCTTTTAACAAAGAGTCTGTGAATTTAGACTTGATGAATCCATTTCCCATTCAGATCTAGCAGCAGCTCTGATTTACTTGATTGAACCAGTTATTGTTCAATGGATTTAAGGTAGTACAGTCAACAATAAGCTGTTATTTAGTTTTTAAGGTTACATGTCGTTCTGTGGTTTAATTGAAAACTTATTCATTGCAGTGGGTGTTATAAACGGTATAGTTTTTATATTAGAATATATATGTACACTGAATGGAAGGCCTGCAAGGATTTAGCATCTTGGACTTCATTTGTGGTGATTACTGGCCAAGAAATAATTGGTAAGCTGAGGGTATGCATAGTGCTTTGTAGGACCATCAATGCTCAGAGACAGCTCCTGAAAAGTAACAATTTGATATGACCATATTTCATAACTATATTCATTCAAAGAAGTAGTCTTTTGTTCTGTGAAGAAACAAGAAGTAATTTTTCTGACTGTAAATGTAATGGAGGGTAATAATATTGAAATGAGACATAACCAATTAAAAACAGCAATATTTGGTTATTGCTTAATTTTACAGTATACACACTAAACTTGACTGTACTTGGTCTATAGGTATATTTCATGTGGAAGTTCAATCAATGACCCAGAGTTAAGTGTCAGTGATTGTGTTGCAAAGTTATTAAATTTAAGTAGGGTTTCTTTTGCTTGTATTGGGACAAAAACAACTATGTACATTGTAATGTAAAGTTATTATCTGTCTCATACATTTACCATTGTAGACAAGGTTTTGCTCACCATCAAACAAGTAACAACATTTTAAGAAGCAGGTGTATCTGCACCTTTAGTAATAATCCAATAAAAAAAAAGAGTCTTTTCTACTTTCCACTGTAATCATCACCAGCTAGTTAAACAGAATGCTTGATCTTCCCTCTCTGTTCTCACAGACTATTGATTTCTTACCATCAAATGCTACAGTTTACTTTTGTGTGTGTCCGCGACCTCTCTTGAACCTGGTTAATAGCTGACGATAGCTTTACTCCTGAAAACAACGAGAGCTTTATGACTCCCAGAGCACCTGAAGAATAAGTGCGTGGTCTTGACCTGCTTTGAACCTCTGCTGAGCATTTAGTCTTCTCTGCAACATCCAGAATTTCCTTCTCGCTCGTAGACGACTCGCAGTTAGTTTGAGGAAGATTCAGATCACTTTTGATTGGTTGTTTCCGCTACATACGGCGGCCCCTCAAGTCGATCTTAATCTCCTCTGTGTCATCCCACTGCGCAAAGCTCTCTCATCTCTAGATTAGAGGCTTATAGCATCAGACACACTCTAGCAGCGGGGAATCGCATCCAGCCCTACTGGAGCTGGAGCCTAGGAGCAATTAGAGGATGAGCTAGGTATGCAGTTAATTAACAAGACCACGGTTATCTTTGCAGTATCTGGGAAACGTGATCGTACTTGCAGTATCGCAACTTAAAACGAACATAGACTTGAGTTCAATGCTGACATAGGTTCACAGGTTAAAACATCTTCGTCTGCATGCTTCACAGCAGATCAGCAAGAAGAAGGCAATCCTGTAAATTGTTTGATGGGGTAATAAAGTATTTGCTGAAGCTAAAAGTTCTCAGGCAAATTGTTCAGAGAGAAATAAACTACTTTTGTAGCGTGGGGAAAATGTAGACTCATCTTCCCTGCATTTGGGCTGTACCGCTGTAGGGGAAGATTATATTTATTTCAGCGAGAAGTAGTTTCGCATCCTCTTACAATTTGTAACGGAGTCTAAAGTTGACAAAAGGCTAGTTGATATTTTAGTTGATAATTTGGCAATGTTTTAGAACAGACTTGACACAGTGTGTGATGTAGGCTTGTTAAGCAGAATCATGTAGGAAGAAGACACCACTGCCAGCTAGGATTCGACTCTGAACCATTAAAGGTCATACATGGTCCAATGGATCAACACATCATCAATCTAAAATGGTTTCTCCATTCAAAGTAATTTAGAAAGATGTTTTTCTAACGTGGCATCCATTTGATAGTCCTGTTGACCTGATATCGATGTTCTAATAAGTTTCGAAGCTATATGGTTTGAATTTGTGTGATCTTACATAGCAACAGTGCAATTCTCAACAAATCCACTTGCTTTGCTAGATTAATTAGTGAATTATCTCTCACTGAAACTATGATGTAATACTTCTGTTCCAAAAGTGGTGCACACAGCTGACAGTGAGCTAATGACAGTCCTTCTACAACGAGAGTCAATTACAAATTAGCTGGGGGTTTCAAAGGGGACTTTTTGTCGGATATCAGACATCAAACTGTAAGACTAACAATACTTAATATTAATTAAAAGTCTCTGGTCGGAATCCCTTCATAGCCCATATTTTGTTCTTTCCAAATTTATGTACATGTACTTTAATGTTACATGCATTGATAGGGACATTACAACGCAAAGAAAGATTATAATTATTTCACTTTGAGCATCGACACATGCGTATTCATGACAGGATTTGGTAAATTGCATCATTTGCATGCCATTAAAATCCTTTAACAACTGTTTTGTTTGTGGTCATGGAGTAATTCAGAGAGACCCAAAAAAAAATCAGATTTGGGGATGCCATATGTTACCAAGTGGTCTTGATAAAAAACAACTTTACACATATGGAACATGGATACTGATAACAATATTAGCAGAAAAGCAATGTATTATAGTTTACCAATTTAACATATTGCCTAGTTTCACCGTACATACAGCACAGTACGAGAAAGTGTTGGAAGGATTTAGAGGAGTGTAGAATAGTTTTAGTACACGTACAAGCCTAGAGATGTGCCAGTGGCCTGGTTTTTGTTGAGATTAGATCTGTAGTACCTGGGAGTAATTCTAACATCAACACAATCCTCGGTATCTGCTAATATTATGTGACTCATTGTCAAAGCAGCAGCTGCTGGTAAGGACGGAGGCCCTCGCAGGGTGATAGCTTCCTTTTTCATGGACCTGGGCTCATGCCAGAAATTCATTTCATAGCTGCATGTCCGCAGAGTGGAAATTTTCTATACAGCTCATCTCCAATTTGTATTTTCACCGGTGATTATTTTACTGGAGGGGGCAGGGATTGATGGACAGTTAGCTTGGGAGGGGGGAATGGGGGCAATGATAAGAGCTGAATTAATTTCCTCGATATAAAGATTTAACAGGAATTACTGAAATTGAACACTCAGTATGTTTTTAGTGGGTATAAAGCATATATGCATGTGTTCTTGGTATCATCAAAAAAAATTAAAAGATAGGGAATTTACAAGATTGGAAGATACCGCACTAATTTTGGATCTTTAAACATAATTTTTATTGCCCTCCACATATGTCAGAAAGACCTGTCAGCTGTTGCAAAACTCTTTTCTTTTGGTAAATATTGCCTTCTATATTCCCACATATTCCCACCATCAGAACCAGATTCTTCAAGAGCATAAGGATCGCCTCCACTCTGAACTTTCCAAAAGCCAAACCTCATCGTTTAATGTCCTTTTGTACGGTCTGCTAATTACCAAATGTGTTTTACACTCTCTGCATGAGTTGAAAAAAACATTTGTCTGATATTCTCTTAGATAAAAAAAGAAATAGAATTAGCAACAAAAAAAAGGAAGAAAGGATCTGATCCATATGTACAGATCTGAATTATTGCTATCAATAACATAACATTTCATATATATGTGATTGTATATTTCCATGAAGGTTATGTTTTGGGTGTCTGGTAACTCCATCATCTGGGCATATCATAACAAGTTTACTGGTGTGGCATGCTGCTAATATCATAAGATTAGACAGGGCAATCTGTCTTCTAAATCCAAAGTACTTTGAACTGATCACGATCGTCCCCTGATGAGTCATACAGGCCTGTAGCTAATAATTTAAACTTAGGAAAATTCCAAAAGACTAAATCAACCGATTGATCGGATATCGTCATGGGAGAGATGGAGAGAGATCAGAGAGGAATGGGAGAGTACAGTAATATCTGAATCCCATGAGATAATAAAAAGAAATATCATTCCCTACTGTAAGTTCAAACTTGTATCATGTTTCCAAAAAGTAGTCACTGCATATACTTTACAATATCAAATACTGTACTTTAATGGTAGGTTCTACTTTATAAATTATACATAAATATGAAGGATGCATGGTTAATAAGGTAAGTTTATTACATTGAGGAATATTTTAGGATATACACTTGTAGCACTATTAAAATGAAGTGTATATGTTGTGTTATGGAAGCTGGTGACCATTCTGGTAATTCTGGCATATTTAGAGACATAACTGATTGCAAATTTCAATAATTCTTTGTGATACTGAGGCATGATGGGATACCTTAAAATTGGTTTATAGATGAGGAGGATAAAGTACTGTATGATGAGGACGGGGTGGCACTGTGTGGATTTGCTGGGTGACTGCAGAATTAGAAATGTCTCTGTTAAGTGCTCTGTTGTTGAATCATTGGACAGCTTGCTCCAAAATGAAAACTATAAGCACGTGAAAATTTAATCGGTTACTTTTATTAGTCTTATGAAACTGTACCAGCAACAATGGAATTCGGCAAAACCATCAAGCCAGTAAGAAATATAAAGCATATTACATCAAATTTTGTTTGATCTTTACATGCTCCTTTTTTATTGGGCAATTTACCAGTTTGTATTACTCTGGTAAAGTAAAATGAGGTTCCGTATGGTTTTATAAACATTAAAGCTCTGACATCATTAGATTGATAGGTTTCATCCAAGTTTGTACTAGTACTCTACCTGATCAGATGAGTGATGTGGCTTGATAAGAGTGACATCTCAGTGTGGTTTAATATGGTTAAAGTGGCATATCACAGTGGCATATCATAGTGGCATATCATAGTGGCATATCACAGTGGCATATGTGGCATTTATCATAGTGGCTTATCGCAGTGGCATATGCAATCCCGAAATGCAGCTTTATAGTAAAGTCATGATATGTTTATCTGGTCTAAGATAGATTTCATCCATGCTATATTGTATTTAGCGTAATTATCAGGTCGACTAAATTTAATTATGAACATTCCAATAATAGAAATGAACAAAACATTTTCCATGCTGTGAGCATATATCATCTTTTTTATTAATAGTGGTTATAATGCACAAGATTGGCAGCCCACATGCAATTAATGACATTTTGGCAGTCGCATAGTTCATCCTCGCCAAAAGTAGGTCTTTCTAGTAGAATGAGCATAACTTCGATATAAATTCCATTGTTTAAATAATGTCGTTCAATAGTCTGTTGTTCAAAATTGAGTATTTGTGGCTCAAAACCTCTGACTCAATTTTTTTCATCAAAAGTGAGTTTTGATTCCTTCTAGCATTTAAGTTACTGAAACAGGTTTTCATATTGTCAGAATATTAACAACATTTCCAAAAGTCAATTGGAACATTTCAAATTTTGAAAGAAAAATTGACTAGTTCATCTTAAAAACTGCATTGCTAGAAGCCAGGGGTCTTTACTTTGCAATAGCATTGACATTTTAATGTTGCTTGAAGATTTCTTTCATTACTCAGTCTTAGGTAGATGGATCTAGTGTCCTGATTGACCTCTAAGGTACCAAAAGGTTATAATATCCTCACCTCAAGAACTTTGAGAGAAGCTTGATAGGTCATACATCATCCCGCATGTCTCATATTCGATGTTTGTCACCCGTTAAAATCATAGTTCCGTTCCTCGTAGCAGACTTTAATTTCCCTGTAAAAACTGATGACGTTAAACCGCCGCCTTTGAGTCACTATTTTCATTTGGATTTTGTGGTTTTGTTTTGCGGAAGCCTTTAATTAGGATGGTCTCTCTGTGAGGACCTCATCGGGGACGCCGTGATTAGTTACCTGGCCACACTGAAACGAGCATCGTCTACTGCGGTCTGCCTGTCGTCCGCAGGTCTGATGGGATTGGTTAAAAAACACTAGACGACCAGCGATGCGTCGTTACTTGGAATTCATCTGTGTAGTCATTACCACCCATGATGTCAACTTAAAGGAATGAATGTGGTTTGCTGCAATAGATGCAACAAACAGGACAAAATGGTCCTCGCACTATTAATAAACTGCGGCTTTGAAATATATAAAGGGTAAAATACAGTATGACGGACCTCACCAAATGATGTAATTAATCTTGAATTTTCCTCATCGTAGAATGTTGAATAGAAAGTTTCTAAATCATTCTTGCTTGGACCTTCTTTACTTTTAATGATGAATGGAATGTTATACTGCAAGGTTTGTAGAGGTCTGTATAAAGTTAAAGCTGTAAAAGGCAGGTGAAGTTTAAGTAGCATGATGATAACAGACATGATTGTGATGTCACAGAATCACTTAAATATTACCAAACTTTAACAGCTGGATCAAGTACACTGTAGGATGGACATATACTGATGTCAAGCCTATCATTGCCTTAAGTAGACCTTAATACAAAGCTTAGGCTTCAAAAAGTGTCTTAGCTCTCCCATCATATCTGTCAGACTGCATGGTTAAATTAGAATGGTTTGAGCCATGTGTGCTGAATGTCAAACTTGACTTCTGATTAAGGATACATACATTATACTCACATTGAGACCAAGTGAATTGCTCATTGGAAGTTTATAGCAAAAATCATGCTTCTTGTCTATTTACCTTTGAACATAAAGAAAAAAGAAAACTGATATATAAGGAGCTGGAGTACAAAGAAACCCTATACTGTACATGTGAACTTGATAGTTTGAGTTGTTCATATATTACATACATCACATATAGTAGAGTACAGAATGAATCCTTAATGAGTTATAGCAGAAACAATAACGTTAATTTGTAAGAGGTTCCAGTCTCTGATGTCCTCACATTTCTGTACACTACTGAAACTTTTGTAAAGTGCTTTTCTTGGGTCTTCTGTAAATAAAGCATAATACTTCTATGGACCTCAATGATCCTTTGGTATCAATGTCCATATCTGATCTTCTATAAGCAATGTCACATCTGAAGAGAATATTAACAAAAGAATGCATGTTAGTACTATTGCACATCAGATGCATTCAGGCCTAGAATTTCACAATTTAACCACAGTTTGCTAAACAAGAGCATCAACCATTCTAACCTCACAGGCACGATACTAAAAAAAAAAAAAAAGCGAGTGCTTCCAAAATCTACTGGCTAAAGTAAAGTTCTCACAGGCATTTCCCTGCATTACAACACACATACAGTTTAGCACTGTGCAGGCTTATAAATGGGAGCAGCCCAATAAATAATTGCTATGAAAGTAAGCAGTAATACAGGGCTTATTTTATGGGTACAGATATGCCGATTCTTTGCCCGATGATGGCCATATGTTTACATTCTTTATGAAAAATTAACAGTTAATGTTTGTTTTTTGTTGTTAACTTGCTGCAAAATCCATCATTTGGCATTCTTCCAGTAAATAGCCAGAATTTTTTAGCCCTGGCATTGAGTACCAAGTAGATGTGTAGCTTCAGCTAATTCTATTACCCAATGCCCACCTTCACTAACTATACTGGTTACTTTAAATCTGGGTTACTGTTTGTTCATTTGGTTTTATACACATCGCTGGATTAGTCTCACCGAGGTGTTTAAAACCAGCAGTACGGACGGCGCTGAGACCTTTGGCAACCCAAGAACATGTGATAAAGTGTCCTCACGAGTTGACACTTAGCATGGAGCCATGTGTGGAACGAAAGCAAAAGTTCAGGTCAACGTTTGCTCCTTTTGAAAAGGTGAAATTCATCCATGTGGAAACAGTTTCTTAGAAGACGAGGGAGTCATTGTAATTACTCTTCCAATCAAAATATTAGTTTATCTGCACAAACAAAAAGCAAGAATTTGGAAGAAGTTAACCTAAACATGCTCTTGTGTTGCCATGGAAGCATGATAAGGTTTTTAGTGGACTTTCACCATGGAATAATGTTTTTCATGATTGATAGATTTTAATTAACTGGTAACATGAAGTAATTTGGCAACAAAAGTTGGTATCAAATCTGCAGTTTACAAACAGCATCCCAGTTTTATTGCTCAACTGAAGGTAAATTTTTTTACATGACAGAAATTTTGGAATTTGTCAATTCTTCTTGTAACTTGTCTTTTCAATCTTATTAATGAATGATAAAAATGACTTAAAAATTAGACACTTTACTTTCAATTGATTGCAAATCAGATTTTCAGTGAATCCTGGTAATATGGATCCTTTCTGCCTTGTCTAAAAACTCAAAACATGCAGTCTTGCCATCCCCTTTATCTGGTTAAAACAAAATGGTAATTTAGATTAGTATTAATCCCCTACTGACTCCTAATTCCTGGTCACTTTATAATTCTTTTCGAACCTACAGCGCCATCTGAATTTACTTTATGCTTAGGTATTAAATATGCTTTAATTTCAATATGGGTGTTTACCCTCTGCACCTATTATACTGTACATTTGCACAGTGTACAGTCACCATGTATTCATTCTATAACTTTGTATAGTAGTTTATGTCAAGTACAGACAACAAAGGAACATTAATTTTAAGTTGCGCCTTGTCACAATCTAATGATTGAATTTTACATTGTCCTGGAGTGATCACATGTGAAGTATTGCCTTTGTGTTGTTGTTTACTGCAACTTTTGTACCTAATTTTGCTCACCACAATTGAGTCCTATAAGTTTTTTAACTTTTTTTCATCGGCAATAAGAATAGCAAATACAAATCTTGGCAAAGAACCAGAATACTGACCAAGCTGAACAAATTGCTTCTAAATCGGAAGGGCATTCAGTATGATTTTTTTTTCCTTCTTTTCTTTTTTTACTGTTTTCAGTTGTCGGTAAGGTTTGTTGAAAAAGTCAGTAAACCATTGCGTGTAACTGAGGTTGCCCATTGTGTCAACGCTATTGTACATGGTGTGGAGGTGTGCAATCATACGAATAAGACTGGCAAGTCTCAGTGACGATTTACCTATTGTGTTTGCCAGAGCAATCCCTTTTGAGCGTGGGCAAGTCGAGGTTAAAAAACTACAAAAGTGTGGCAAAAACTTGAGGTACTTTAGTGGAATTGTTGTGAGTAGAGCTGTTATGGTGTCAAAAAGGACTGGCAAGTCATAAATTTAAACAGGGCAGAAAGGTACAGCAGAGTTCAAATGGGTGAGTGGAGGATAAGATAAAGTAAATCAGAGAGAAGGACTTACAGTTTAGTACATAGAATAACTTACTCTCATTCTGTTACGGTAATGTATTCTCTTTCTTTCTTCATAAGTAATCTAGTATTCTTTTAGTTCTAAATAGTTAAATTCAAAGTATAAGGTTCCGCTATGAATTGATGGACATTGTGGTAAGCGAAAGAGTTTCATTCACAGAATGATTTTCATCGTTTAAACATAATTAGTTACATTCATCGCTCTGGTTTCTCCGAACCAAATTTAAGCCAACCAAGTTTGCAATGCTTATTTTTGATAACTTAGCTTGGTATTGGAAAGTTTGTTTCAGTAATGTCTTGTAATGAGGTGTGTTGACTATGTGTGATGATGAACTGTAATAGAGTGAATTGGCTTGTGAGGCAAAAGTCAGCAAACAAACTTGACATACTTAATAACCTTCTTTTGGAAAATACATACTTTACATCATAGTTCTTTATTAATACAGTACAACATATACTATCAGTTGGAAATAGGGCAAAATCTGCACATTGTAATAGCATGCAACCTAGCCATTGGAAGCTTCGACCAAGAATTTCGTACTCCCATCCATTTATCAAATGATGTTTTATGTTTTAATATATACCAACATGTTTGAACTCGATACAAAGTTCTTTTGACTTCAGTGAAATTCTTGTGGTGTTTTATATGTTATTTGATGATACTGTTCTGTAATGGGTTTTTGCACATTGATCTGCAGTTCTTTAGCCTACACTATAGTTTAGCAAATTCATGGGAGTAATTTTGATGAGATATTGTAAACATAATGATGATGGAACTTAATACTATAGATTAAAAATCGAATTTTTAATCCTTTGTGCAAAGAAAATTTAATCGCTTCTTTGATATTGTGAACTGTCAGAAAACTAACAGAAATCAAACAAAATTAAAGTACTTCAAATCTTGTTGCATGATAGTGTCAAAAGCCAAACCATGATGTTTTACATGGTGCAAGACATCAATAATGTCATACATGGTCGTTCAATTCCCTAACATCGTTTTTTCTACGTGTTTGTATCTTACACAGGCTTTGAGGCAATGTCTGCAAGAGGACTCGCAGATCACAGACTAATCACCCCAGCTGCACCCGTAAGAGCCACATCTCACCGTCGTCGAGGGACACGCATCCCACTATGGTTTCATGGCCTGCTCTGCAGAGGTGTCGCAGAGGATCTGTTAACGAAGAGTCCTACCAAACCGAAGGAAGGACTGTTCCTCGTACGTCAAAGCTCCAACCGAGGAGGTGGGTATCATGTTTATTCCAGACCTACTTAATAAATGTTAACAAGGTATCATGCAAAGCTCTCCCCAGCTGATTTCAAATTCTAACGGAGAGCGTTTCCAGGAATTGTTTCGTTTTCTATGTAACTTCTCATGCAGGTTCGTCGAGCTGGGTATCGACCCGACGACCTACAGTATTGCACTGAGTGTAAAATTCATTAATACGCTAGCTGTAAGTAGCAATGCCATACTCTGCAATTTAAGAGATATACCAGGTTTTGTGTGGCTGCTAAAAATAAATGTGGGCTTGCGGGCTTCATGGTCGCTAGTTTACCATTCACTTAGAAGTGAGAACTACTGTATGATTTTAGCAAAATGTAGAGTTTTGAAGCACTGCCATTTTTTTAGCAAGTTACTAGAATTTGTGAAATTGGACCTGCAACTAGCTCTGTAAATTGAGATAGGCTAAAGTACATATTGTTAAATACTTGTAAAATTATAGGTCATAGAACACAATAGGATATTTTCAATATGATTTCAGCTATAAAATTAGAATCTTTCTTTTTGTAAATCTACTTTCTTACTGTCAAGAATTGATTCTCTACTCCACAACAAGTTAATAAGGACCTTTTCAAGTTGTTCATTAGTTGAAGGATTTATTTCTGTTGACTATATGTGTGTGCTTTCTACTACCCTATAAACCTAACCTAACCTAACACACAGTCCGAAAGAACGTAACATTTATGGTAAGGCTTGCTTATATTCAGAGAACCAATGATCAGTATGTAATAGCAAACCTGGAGACCTATATTGCTAAGTGAGCATGTTGTTATGAAATATTCTACAGAATAGTTCAAATACAGCTGTAAGCTCTTGAAAAGTCCATTGAACTGTGAATGTATAGCAATGTGGAATATTAAAGTAAATATAGTATTAACCGAAAAATGTTGCAAAATTTGGCAAGATGAGAGAGTACAGTATGCAGTAAGTAAAAAAATTGCCAAAATAAGCAAAAAACAGGAAAGATTGACGGATAATTTTTAGTGAAATTTTCTTAAAAAGCATTCAAAGAATTCATCAGCTAGAGGAGAACAAAAAACAAAGAACATTTTGATAAAACCAGGAAAGGGCTTTCATGTGGAATTTTGCTCTTGATATACAATAAAAGAGTATTAACAAGCTATGAACAGGAATACTTGACTTCAAAAATGAAATTTTACTTGTCCCTGCTTCAAACCTCCCCCTTTCCACAACCCCTCCCTAACAAAGCCAAGGTTATTAGTTTTTTCGTTCAAGTCCTATTAAAACAAAGGTCAGAGTTATTCTAGAACTTTACCCTTGGTATAGGTATAAGTTGAGCATTTTTAAAACTTTTCAAACAAAGTTGGCCTTCAGTTTTGTCTGCTGTTGAATTTAAATCACTGTTATGCTGATGGTGACAATATACTTAATATCAGAAATCAATGTTTCATGTTTCCTTTGGATGAGTTTGTTTTTTTTCCTAGTTTGCCTCTTGAGAGGTATAACACTCTCCAATCTGGAGTGATGCCATTTCCCACTGCAGCTTTGCTGCTTAAAAAGATTCAGTACTTTTCATTGAATCTGTGAGCATCTGCATTCTCATAGACAGAAGCATATATTCCACCTTTCCATCTCGAAGGCTGCTGTATAAATCAATACAATTTGTGATCGTTGCCCTTCATTTGATTAGCTCAGTTTTTGAGAAGTTGCAGTTTCTAATTTTGTGTAACTCATTTAAAGCAGCATATTGGACCGACTTTCGTGACGGTTCATGGTTTACAATATTTTCCATACAAGTACATATCAAATGAGAACCATTTTGCTAATTGAGGGAGATCAAACCACTCAAAATCAGTGTAAAATCAGGGAAGGGACAAAAATAGCATATTTTGTTCATTCATGTAGAGTAAGTAGAAGGGCCAACTGAAAGTCATAAGATGTCAATAATATTTCACCGGATTGTTGCTTTAAACATGAATGTGGGTTTTCTTGCGTGTTGTATAAAATATTGAACTTGAAGGAAATTCCTAGATTTGTTAGTTTGTAATGAGTTGTGCATTTAGCAGTTGTATAGATTCACTTAGAGCTGAATTGCTCACTTGACCTCGGGCTGATTAATTTGGTGCCCTTCTCTACACAAGTACTTAAATGTCACTTTGCCCTAGATGCCAAACTGTCTGGAGAGGGGAATACTTAATTAACCAAATAAGTCATATTGTATGACAATACTGCAAAAAGGATAAAGAAGTATTAAAGTCAACTTAACAGAGTGCAATAAATGCACAGTTTTACTTACGTGTCTCCTCACAGTTACTGTACTCTAATTTCATCATATGAACGGGTAGAACCTTGTTGGTGATATTGCTATGATGCACACCTCTTAGTATGTAAGCATAAGTATCAGTTTATCTGCAAAACTTTTCTAATTTTAGCCAACTTTATTTCATATTTCTAACAATGTTTACTGACTGTATCTGCTACGTCTTGTTGTATGGAAAGCACTATTTATTCAGCTATACCGACCCACTAGCTTTGGAACAAAAGTGGTATGTGAAGGGGGGGGGGGTGTGGGGTGGACAAGCCTGATCTAAAGAGTGAGTGGTAGTAGGTACACACATGGGTTTTTGATTACTTGCTGGAGGTGACAGAAATTTATGATATGGTGGTTGCCGGTGTGTGTGTATGTGACACCTGCTTGTAAACACGGTAGTGGATTAACTTCAGACTTGGTACAGTATGTGGATCTGTCTTATTGCTTAAAAGAACCCTATTCTTTCTGTGAAGTTCAAAAGTCATTTGAGGTTAACAGATGTTGAATTTCATACTTGGTATGTAGATCCAGCTTGGGGAGTACAAGAACTCAATTGAAACTGGTTGAGGTCAACTTCAGTTTAGTTATTGTGAAGGGGCTCAATATACAAAAGGTCTTCAACAATACATATACTTATCCAGACAACAAAATCTGCTTCAATTTGTTGATACTCTTCTTTGGGGGATTTATATACACACTCAAGCAGCCCTTATCAGTTTTCACACTCTGAGCTTCAAGGGGTCAATAGGTTATCTCAAATGGTCTCATAATGTCCTTTTTCTCTGTGATTTAGACTACTAGATGACTCTGGCTTTTGGCAGTAAGTTGTGAAAATATTTCACAGTGAACAAACAATGCCATGTAACTCTCATTCATAGCAATTATTAAAGGGATGGTCGTTGGTGGCAGAGCTGATTTGGTAGCTCAAAATTGGTAAAGCAAACTGTCGATCTGCCCATACATAGAATATATCTGTGTGTTTATATTTCACATAGGAAGACTGTTCTAGATTTGCAGATGTTCTAATTATCCCCAAATTTCTACTCTTATTCACTCCCTCCTCAGGCTGTTTCGTCATATCTGTGTGCACAGGATACCATGTCAACCATTATCTCATCGAAACACTGGAGTCTATGTTCTATGTCAAACGGGAGAGTGGAGGAGAACGAGGGCGTGACATTCAGGCGTGTGACCTTGTCAACCTGGTCGAATGTTATAAAAGACTACCACTCGATATCTCAGGTAATTCTGACTCCATTTTTCCTGAAATCAATGTCTTGTGTTATCTAGTCACTGTGATTGCTGGTTGGTTGTCACAGTATTGATGTCATAACTTTTGCATCTTTTGGTGAAAAAAATTGCGACATAATCCAAAAGATTCCCCTGGTCGTGGAGGTGTCACGTTTCAGTAATAATAAAATTTTGTCTGTGAAATGTATGGAATACAGTTTTTTTAGAAACAGATAAACGGAACTTCCTCTGTATTGTATCATAACAATGGCAGACAATGGATGAATAGTATGACACGTGAGAAACGATATATAGTCAATGGGGAATTGTCTCATCACTGCACACCCAATAGACCACAAATAAATCTAATGGTATTTACCTGATCAGTTTAAAGGAGTCATTCCTGTTGAGTGGGTGAAAGGAGAATAATACCTTGATTTCTGTGGTTAGGATTTTTGCTTCACTTTTTATGTAGGACAGCTTAGCTTCTCTTTCTGGTTAATTCCACAAGCCCGCCCATTGTGGGCATTCTACCTTTTACCTTGACCTTAAGCTTGTTCCGGAGAAAGTATTCACGTTTTTGAGTTAACTAGTGATCGTTAGCAGAGATGAAGAAAATCAGTTTTAAAGGACAGTTAAATGTCTCAAGTTGTTCAAAATCAAAATAACTGTGAAATCCATTTTCAGGTTTTAAAGTTGATTATCCAATTACCCCTTTGAGTATCAGAGAACATACCCACCACTTAAAAACAACTTTGTATGATTTTTTGCAACTATGTGGCAACCTCACAAATCCTACCTTACCAAGTGATACTCAAAACAGGGGGGTAGGAAGCTTCCAAGTAGGGGAGCACAACATCAGAGGGGCAATTTCTCATTCCACAACCACCACTGGTTGTGCTATAAAACGATACACAACGGCCATATCACTATGATGTGTTAGTATCCTATCAATACTATTATGGTGCGCTGCAACATTGATTTTTAATTTATTGAGATTGTTTATTGTTAACCGTGCTACAAAAAGATATGGGACGCCTTTTTAAAAAAATGGAACGAACAGACTAAAAATAAATAATTAAAATAAAATATTAAAATTAACAAAGGCTTAAGATATCCAAAAGACAGTTCTTCATCAAAGGGGCACATTTTATTTGCCAGTAGGGCACATTTGCTATTTTGGAAAAAAGTGGGGGGGGCACATGCCCCAAGTGCTCCCCTTGCTACTACCCCCCTGACTCAGAAGGAAATTTTTTAATCACATGGAGATCAAACAAATATGCAATTGAATATTTGATGTCTTGATGAAGAATGATATAAAGTTACAACCAAAAAAGTGTCATTTAGAAATGTTTTGTCATAACATTTAGTCCCTCACTCTTTCTTCACCAAAACCTGCTTTCACCAATAACTATGTGTAACTGGTAACACAATCCAATCTAAGATCGTATCAAGCTTGATCTAAACTTCATTGCGCAAAGTATTAATGGCAAGAATGAAATTTCATAATGACTAATACAGTTATGCAATTCCATAATTCCATGTTGGTGGTTGTGGGACTTTTTTCCATTAATAAAAGGAATGTATAATTTATTGTACACAAAAACCTGTAATCAGGGGAAGAGAGGAACTTGCCAGTATTAAAGGAAAGCATTGATCACAAGCAAAAACAAATTGGACATTTATAGAAAAAGAAAAAAAAAGATTACTTAGTTAAGGTTAATTTTTAATTTTGTGACTGAAAATTGACAAAGATCACCTCATTAAAGTTACTGTTAGATCTTCCTTGTTTACCGTATATTCAGTTATAAAGTCGATGACATCATCAGACAATACAGTATTCATAGCTGGCTTTTGGTTCAATATTGTTCTTTTCTAGTTAAATAGAAAGACACGTCATTGTGTAGGAGAACAATAGTCAATAGAAAGCAGTGACTCCCCTCGTGGGTGGTCTGCCACAATTTACATGGAAAAAAGGATATGACACAGTTAAGGAATAAGGAGCTAAAGAATTATTCTTTCTTCAGAGTAGGTAAAGTGGCACAGCATTAGCCTAAATCACATATATGTATGCATCACCACTAATATTGTAATGTTATAGGCGTTTCTCAAGAGTGTAAAGTCTACTAATACTTATCACCAGTGTCCTCCTCTAACACTCTCAAATTGTAATGTACTATTTCTGCTTCTTTTTTTCAGGATTAACATTACACCAGCCTCTCCTCCGTACGACACCACTGGCGTGCACCACTTCCCTGTCACCGACACCCTCTTCCAAAGATAACCACAATTACATACCCCTCTATGTGGATCACAGATATTACATTGGAAAAGAAAACTTTGCAGACAACGACTTGGAGACCACGTCCTTTGACTTGGGCGAACCTGTAACGATATTGTTAAAAGAGACTAAAAAGTGGTGGTTTGGATATAACAGTAAAGGAGATTTAGGGTACGTACCATCCAGACTCCTTAGTCCATCCTATGACATGGAACTCGACGAGAATTTATCCGATGGCGTTCAGTCTGAAGAAGAGGAAAGGGTCGAGATATCGGAGTTCTCTAAAGCAGAAGATGAAATCGACAGAGGGGTGCAAGCCACTTGCGGCCAAGAGGGCCGAACCGTTTTGGACAGAAACTCAAACATTGTTAGTAGAAGGGTACACATTGCTCAGGGAACAATAGAAGTGCAAAGAACTGAAACAAAGGACGGTTCACATGAACTTCAGAGGGTGCCCGAAACCGAAGGCCCCTCCACAGCCAAAGAATCAAAAGGCATCAACGAGATTTATGTCTCTAGTGAGTACATCTCGGCCTGTGTTCAGAACCACGAACAGAAACTGGTGAAAGAGCTCATGTATGCTCAGCAATTCCTACCGAGTGATTCAGGGGATGACAGGGAATGGGTATTCAGGGAGGACATGGATGTCGCCCTCTTGGAGGAACAGATTGTACCCGATGTGGACATGGAGACCGATTTCAGACCTGTCGGCCATCTTTCTGAGGTTTTTCAAGAGGATTTGTGGGTGGAGCATAATCAAAGCTGGAACTTGCCAGTAGCCAGTAGCGTATTAAATAATGAATCGGACAATGGTGACGTCTCGTCGCGTAGTAGCGAAACAGTGAACAGTACAAGAACTGAAAGTACGATAACCTTCTCGGAGGCTTACGACCCTGTCGAGACATATCTGAGACTCTGCGATTGCTGGTCAAGGCCAAGTACCTCTTCTGCAGACTGAGTTCTTTTAAGTAGTTAACTTATCAACAAATCATACCTTTGTGTTGTTATTTTGAGAAAGTCTTTTTTTTGTGGTATTACATATCATCATAACATTTCTTTGATCCTTGTGCGCAGAAGACGGTATCTGTCTCTGTTCCAAAAGTCTTTGTATAGATCACCGATGGAATAATACAAATAATGTGTTCTAAGATTAAAAACATTGCAAATAGTTATGTTTGCTGATATACTGTAAGTTACAGTTCACATCAAAGTCAGGTGTAAATTGCAAGAAGAATACAAAACCATATAATACAATACTCCTTTCACTTAAAAAGTCACAGACAATTGTACTATTTCAACGCAATTTGTCATTTTGTCTTACACAAACAGTCATATTTCTGAAAATTTTCCAAAATGATAATCACCATATAGTCTGAATTTGCTTCGAATCTATGTTTGCAAATTGGAGCAATGTCATAAAAAGACAAAGAAAATAGGAACCAGATCTATTACAAATAGGAGAACATTGAGCAAATCATCATCATCATTTTCACCAAAATCATCATCATCATCATCATTAAAATCATCACTATCATCACCATCATCACCATCATCACCACCACCACCATCATCATCATCATCATCAAAATCATCATCGTCACCATCAACATCATCACCATCATCATCACCACCACCACCACGACCACAATCATCATCATCATCATCATCATCAAAATCATCATCATCATCATCATCATCATCATGTGAAAAGGCTTCATATAAATTGCTCATTATGAAGTGAATAGTTGTGTTTTTAGCCCAGTGAAAGTCTAACAGAGTGGTTTAGAATTGGCTATCATGTGTATCCAAACAACAAAAGCATTATTAGCATTTAAGAAGATAATCTGACATCCCTTTCCAAGGATCAAGAAAATGGTAGCCAGTTATTGATCAGCAACAAACGTTTGGACAATATTTTACAAAATAAAAGGCATTGATAAGTTTCGAGCAAATGTTTCAATATACGTTATTCACTGTGTTTCTATTTTGAAAGTTTATTTCCAAAGGGGCTTAAATGTTATGTCATTTGCACAGCCCTTGCTGCTGCTTAGTCGCTTAAGAGCTATGTTTACATATGTACCATAAAATATTACTTCAAACTGTCTGAAATCATTTACTGTATAAAAAACAAGAGAAATATATTCAGACAATTTAACAACATAAAATTTTGTCTTTTGAGTAGGAAATTTTTTAATTTATTTATTTAATTTTTTAATGCAAACAATGGTAACTCAACTCATAAGCTTCAGACACCAAAAAAAGTTGTTTGTTCTTAGTTTATTGAATATGTTAATGAAGAAATCCACAGCTCCTAGTGCCATTGGTACTTAATGTTTTTTTTTTCAATTTGGTGCCAAGAGAACATACATGGACATTATAAATGAAGTGGAAAGTGGAGATTGAAGATAAAGTTCGGGATGCAGGGTTCATAACGATAACTATGAACATTGTCCGCACTGTATTGAGGTGGCAGTCTTTCTGCTAGTATGCATTTGTAAAGCTGTTACAGTTTCGTTCTGGTATCGATCCTGATCTGCAACATGTAGGATATAAAGTACTAGGATAGATCTCACTGGGAGTCCCAATTATTACCTCTCTTGCTCCTCTCCTCTCTAACCACATACCCATTCCCTCTATGATTGTGCAGCTGAGGGCATTGTTAACCTTCAGCTGTATATCTTTGAGATGTTAGGTTAGCCTGATAGAGCTATCTTCTATACCTTACCCCTCGCCACTCCAACCCCCATTCCCTTACCATCCCTCATTGGTACATCATTATATAGTAACATGTTGTTCTTGGCTAGTTTAGCAATTTGATTACAAACAAACAAAACACAACTGGGATAAGATTTTACTTTACAGAAACATTCTTTTCAATATTTGAAGAAGAAAACAACAGAACCACGAATAAAATTTCAAAATTCGAACTATTCAAAGAAAATTGCTATGTGAAGCAAACTTTACAGTAATATAGCTTGAAATGAGTCGTTGGGATTAGATCGACTTATTTTTTCTTTTCGATTTGAAGAGGGCAGAAGCAGTTTTTGGATTAAAACCAGCTCTATACTAGACTCCTTTTATTTTTTACGTTGACTGGTCGCTGAAAGACGTAATTGAATGACGCATAGGCTATGTTTTATATTGGCAAAAGAAAAGCTGTTCGTTCCAGATGAGTAAGTTATAAAACATCGTTCTTACGTCACATGCCGTGTTTTAGCAAACAAAAAAACCACCTACTGTAATACTCGTTATAACAATACACTTGACTTAATTAAAATTGAGCATAGCATTGAAATTGCTTTCTATATCATACTGTTATTGGTTTATAGTGTAGAACATATTTTTTTGCGTCAGCCAAGCGTGTGGAATGAACACAATTCCTACGCGGTTTATTACACTAGTGCGATATTGGCATTTTAACAGTTGCAGAAATAATTACATTTCGGCGAATTTTGTTATACTAACTTCGTCTTTTTGTGCTCAAACCACCGGAAATAATGACTTTTTTTCTTCTTGGGAGTGGGGCGGTAAGATTTGATTACTGATATGTATACTTGGGTGTTTGTCTATATTGTTTATAGTATGTGATAGGTCCAAGTGTTGTAACAAACAGCAGTAGTAAATTCATATTACATACTGAAATTGAATCAAAGCAACTAAACAGAAAAAACTTCTGTTTGCGGAATGACATTCAATATAGGCAAACTTGGAATAACGTAACTAACATCGAAATGTTGTAACTTTATGGGATCACGTTTCTTCGGAATTAAAAATATCTGACACCTAAAATTGCAGTCCGGTTATACTAATAATAATCCTTGTAGGCCTACTTTATATCCCGTATATAGCCTATTATGACGTCAGATAAACATATGTATATAATTTCAATTCCAAAAAAGTTTGAAATTAAAGTTCAAACGTTTAAATCGGAGAAGCATACTATCTGTAGCCTACTCATAGTGTTTCTCACAGATTTCGACTAAAACCGTGGTGAGACAGCAATCACGCTTTGGTCTGTAGGCCTATTCGTGTAGTAGAAAATGAGCTGTTGCAGTCGGATAATGTCATAAGCATAGCATCACAGCATGCACTGTTACATATGGTCATGCTACAACAACGGGTGACATGTTATGATCACACGCAGGTCGCAAGTATTCATGATACCAAGGGTATGAATGGGCCCAGTCTTGGTATCAAGGCTCCGACCACTGACAATGGAATCAGTTTGATGTGATAGGATCACGTGATCTTAGACCCGATGGAAGACAAGTCAGCTGGCAATAAGACCGTCAGTTTCAGAGTCGTGGCTTTAGATCAGGTGTTCGTACACACACATTTTTCCCCGTCGAATACCGTATCTTACTCTGTGGAACCTGCATACGTGTTAGACAGTATTGTCATTTGTAAACATTGCGTTGCTATCTTGCATAGTTTCATGGAATTTCGTTGTACTTATATCTGAGTGAGGTACCTACAACCTTTAGAGATCGGAAAGGTAGAGACCAATAAGCTATTCTTCCAATCACGAAAACAACGTATAAGCATGATTTTGTTACTATACTGGTAAGTTGAAAGTATTTGTAATTCGCGTTCCGAAATTGTGTCGGTTCATGTTTACATGATCCTTGGTATTCCATAACTGTAGTTAATAATGGGATTGTCAACAATCTTTCTTGATATAGACAATAGTCACAAACGACTGGTAAACAGGTTTGTGAAAGTTCTTTGAAGTGTAGATCCGCTCAACGGCGGATTCTGCGACCCGAATGTGTGATAACTTAGTTTAGTTTGGAAGCAAATCGTTCTTTCCTTGAAGAACAGCCATCAGCTTGATTGTGATTGGTCGACAAAGTGGCCAATCACTTTCCAGCTTTTCTTTCTTGGAGTGATTGCTTTATGAAAACGATGTTACGCAATACATTTGGGCAGTGCATTCTAATTAGATGATAAGATGAATTTCAAAAGTTGTGCCTTTTTAGTAAGGAAACGAAAGGAAATAGCATGATAGATTTATTCAAGTTTGTATGTGTGTTTGTGTGTGCGTATGCGTGTATGTTTCCTTTGTTTCCTTTTCAAATCGTTAACGTTCTGTATACAGAGTCAAGTACCAGATCTTGTTACGAATAAATTATTCGTAAAATATTAATGTTGAAATTCTGATGGTAGGGCCTAATTTTGTTGCCCTCCTCTCATCCCAAGTCCTTTCATACCTTATAGTATGCAAAGCTTGTACTCGAATCGATGTGTGGTTGTCTTACCTAATTTGCATATAAGGCTCTGTGCGAAAGTTGTTATTGTTGTTAAGTACATTAGGGTAAGTTCTAGCTGACTGTATTTACTTTGGGATGTATAGTATAGGCCCTAATGGATACAGTGCATTCGTTACGAACAATACGCTGGTCACGCGTTCTGTACAGTACTCATAAGGCTGTATGACAGCGACATTAACGATAATGATGCACGATGGGAAATACGACAATTTCTTCCACAAATAGGCTAAATACTCCTTCCAAATGAATGTGATCTATAGTAAAATTGTGTTATTCTGTGAACCGAAGTAATATGTGATGGTCTAACCCTATAGGCCTTAAAAGTCTATGCTACCGATGTGTGCCTAGCCCTAGCCTTTAGTAAACGGTATACAGCGGGCAAGTGATTGCTGTATTACCATGCTAGTTGCACGTTTTAACGAAACAGTTACACAAGGTAAAAATTATGAGTATATGGATGGAAACGAACTAAGGTGATATTTATAAGGAACGTAACTAACTGCGGTATGGCATGTACGAGTTTCCATACAGTAGTGAAACAAAATATTCAGATCAGTACACCATAAACTTTAATTACTGTCGTATATTTTTACGAAATTGGGAATAGCCATTTTCGTTACTGTTTTTAGGCTGTTTTTTGTTTGTTTCAAATTCATTTTGTCAACATGATTACTTTCCAAAGACATGTTGATTGATTTCTGTTATATTTTTGAAGTTTTAATGGTACTCACTTTACTATGCTATTACGTTTGCTTTCTTTATCAAGTGTCCGACTTGATTGAGTAAAATTAATAGTGTTTATCACAGATGCACCCGGTTTGTATTCAGTAAGAATAAGTATATTGCAACAAGGCTTGCGAACTTTATGCATTGTAGGATATTTGTGATATCCGTGGACGATACGTAACATAGTCATTGAAAACGACTTGATCAAACAAATATTCTAAGATCTGTGACGTATAATTGTTAATTTCTTGTTACAATATGTACCAGTAGTCGTCATTTCTCTGCTTGAAAAAAACATTTCATTGCGATCCATAATTGCCCCCTTTAACCTTTTAACATATGCATGAAATATTTCTTTTATTATTAAACGAAAACAGCGTCACATTTAGCATGGTGGAAAATATTTCAGCAACGTGGAGAATGTCCAACTTGGCAGGATAAAGATTTAATTCCTTGGGTAATTCCTTAATATCATTTATGCTTTTGCTTTCAAATTTGTTAGGTAGAGTGTATATTATATATTTTCAAAGAACAAAAAAAAAATAGAGTACAATTGAAAGGATTCTTTAAATGATCCTGTCATGGAGTTAACACCTCATTGCGCTGAAATAGATTGATAAGAACGAACTTTATACAATACAGCTCACACTAGTGGTCATCTGTTTACAGTAGTTATTAAAATCGACTTGGTGAAAACAACATTTATTTGATCGATGTCGTCTCGCCATGACGCTTTCAAAAGCTGCATGCAAATTGTGTAACGTGATAATGAGAAAATTATGTGTGTCTTTTGTGTGTGTGTGTGGGGGGGGGGGGGTCTATTGGAAAGTTATTTTTACCAGCACGAAGATCTTCATGTATAGACAATTTAAAATAAATCATGTTATTTCCATATCTTTTTAACTTTCAATGATCATGTTACATTTGTACATATGTATATTTGACATGTTAAGATCGTATAGGCAGTTGTGCACAGATGGCAATGGACTTACAACAACAAAAACAGTTATATAACAGTATATAAGAAGAGAAAGAAGAAACCAGAGAATATAATTGAAAGATTTTAATTCGATTTTTTTTTTTTTTATGTTTCATTGATTGATGTGATATCCCGCACATTCATGGATCAAGTGCACGGGAGAAGGGGTAAGTGATATGATGGTGGGAAGGGGAGGGGAGAGGGATAGCGAGAGCAAGGTCTGGCCCGAAACGTTTATATCACCGGGCCCCTTTTGAAGTCTTCCTAAATTCATGGCCCCTAACCGCCTTCCTCTCCCTCTCCCCGTCAGACCAGGGGGAAGTGATGTATAGTTCATCCACGAGCATCGGTGTACGCAGTGGACAATTGAACTGCATGGGGTAAGAGATTTTCCAGAACAGTTTAAACTATACGACTGATCAGCAAGGAAGCTTAGCAATTTCAACTTTAATCAGCTTGTCACAACTATATATCTCCCCAAAACTGATTATGCAGTGGAGGAAGGGGCATATAGTGACATATGTGTCCTCCGGTGCCCATTCCAGAGTCATGGACAGGATGTCATAATTTGTAGGTATCAAATCCAAATATCGTATTCCACATAATGTAAATGACTTATTGTAAACAATCTACCTTTGATCTATTCTTTGAATAGCAAACTCTATTGTGGATCAAAACAACTTGTTAAAGCCTAACACGTTTACGAAGAAGAATGGATCCCGATTGTGACTATCAAAAGGCAACCAATTTGTAGCGAACGTTAATTGCCTTTTAAAATAAGGACATTGAAATAGCAACACCAAGGTCAGTAAACTATACTATTTTTTGCAACTATATTACCGATCGCTGTTAATAAACAGAAGGAACAAAGTGGTCGTGAAAGATCTAAAAAGCAAGACGGGAATATCAATGCAGCAGATCAGTAATTGTTTGACGATGAGCACGCAACACGTTTGATGGACTAATTAATCGTATAGGGCTTTTAAATATCTCATCAATATCTTTTAAGCCCTATTTTATATGGCGCCTCCAGACTGCCGGATATGGTACTCGCAGGATTTGGGAGTCCAGCAAATGGGCCGGTATTTTTTTTCGGTACTTGGCACCGAGCCCCCTTGGTGCCTAGTTACGTCACTGCACACAGGCACACGGCATACACCCCCTATGAACACACGAACGAGCGACTGCAACGTTCAAGTTTGAACTATCAAGGAAACATATACAAACGAAGGGACGTGATGAGTTTGATTACAACAACAGGGCGCCACCTTAAATACATGAATACTACAGTATAAACCAAAAGTATACAGGCCTTTCCCCCTTCGTTGGGTCCCACGACTCTTACTTCTGGGCCTCAGGTAAAGCGCTCTTATGATAACACGGTGGAGTTAATCACCAATCTAGTGATCAAGAATGCAACAATTTGCTATTCATTCTAGAAATTTAAAGCCACACACAACGAATTTACAGACCTCAATCTCTCTCCCTCTCCCCTCATATGCTATTAAAATGACTACGTATGCTATTGCACTGTAAAAACAACATAATAAATTGTGCGAAATACGACAGCGCACAGTGCGTAAAATATCTGTGTAAAATATATCTTGTGAGAGGATGATGAAGAAAATGCAGCGTCTGGTACTCCTTTAGCTTTCTACTAAAGTGTCACGGATAGACCGTATAATGACTGGCAATATAATATAGTGGCTATGACTTACAGATATACTGTGAGGATGCTGCAATGCGCGACATATGTAATTGAATTTTAACATTGCCGACTTAGGAACGACTCCAATTTCTTTTCTCTTCAAGGGGGACCGGGGGGGGGGGGGCGGGGCGTTACCGGTGGTATTTTATAGAAATCTATTAAAATGGTTATGGCTGCTAAAGGGACATAAGGGATACGTACTGAGCTTTTACTCTTTGATAGAAAGATTTGTTTGATGGACTTTTGCAACTTTCCCTCCCTTCTCACAAATGCAAGGTTTTCGTCGACAAATCCCACCTACACCCGAAGACCTAACATGTCATAGATTTGGTATCGAAGTGAGAGTGCTCGTCTTCGATGAAAAGCAATTCCACGCAATTTTGCACGCCTGCTTTGTATAGACCCATATAAATTACGTTAAGTGCGACAAAATACGTATACTGTATAATAACGTCGACAGTTTGAAAGAGTTTGCGAAGAGAAGGCATACTGATTTTGAGAGATTTTCAATGGTCCATTTTAAGCACCTCTTTTTAGTGTCCTAGGGGTGGCATTATGGAGCATGTGTATCTAAGTATTCCCTTCCCCCGCCTCCATTCCCTACTCCCACCTCAGAATATCCTTTATGCTTTCGACGCAATATAGGCTAAATTCTGTTACCATGACGTGGCTGTAATTTGCAGATATCAGTTAAATGGAACAACATGTGCAGGGCTAGAACTTTGTTGTGACATACGTTAGGTGTATATAGAGGACGGTCCCACTTCCATGAAGGTCGTGGAGAAGTTCATATGACGTAATTAAATATTGAGTGACGTTAGTCTTCAGAATGGTTGGTATTTGTGATTTATAATGGTGACGAGCAGATGACAACGGTAACGAGTCTAACGGTCCCAGGCTTTGATTAATGACCATCGCGTGTTGGCATTTCATTCACTCCTATTACTACTTTTCACCCTGCAGGTCCACTATATATGTAGGCTGGCTGATTACAATCTTTGACCGAACTCATGCAAACCTGAGAACAATTACTGTTTAGTATGTTCCGTTTATGGTGAAAGCGTTAGAAACTTCGATTATTCCAATAGCAGCCTTCGAAAATTAGTGAGCGTTTGACTGCGACACGTGGACACTTGTGGACCTGGTCAATACAATCCCATCGTATATGAGTATACAACTGCAGAAGATGTGTTTGAATATAAATGCATATCCACCGTAAGAAACATTTACCTTGAAGGCCTAATACGACATTCCTTTTGAGGCCTAATGGTTAGATATTTCTAGCTCTTGTATCTAGTTGAACTGGGGAATAAGGAAGAAGACCAGCGTTGGAAGATTCCATCCTCAGGCCAACCCCCCCCCCCCCCCTAGTGGTTACGCTATTGTGTAAGAGTTTGCTACGACGTTTTATATTTTTAAGGGATCTTCAAAAAAGTTTACATATTATATTCTTATCTTACAAATTCTTGCTGCGGCATCTAAAATGTCACTCCCTTTCAAAGAAGTTATAAAAAAGTACATTTGCAAACATCTAGTCTAATTCACCAGCCCCTTCCCCTCTCCTCACCCTAGCCCTTCCATCAGGCCTTTACTTGCTGGGATAGCATTGGACTCCACCACGGGGTTACATCAGGTCATTGTGAATGACAACACGTCGTGTGTGCTCATACTATCCAGTCATTGGAAACTGGGTCACGTTATTTCGCGTCATCACTACATGCACCCGGATAATGGTGATGTGAGTTGTCGGACCTAGTTCTTGGCTACTGTCAATTGAGTTTCACCACACTAACGTGTTAACTATCTAGTTGATTAAAATATGCTATACGTAATATCAGTAAAATTTTGAACTATTAATAAGAGTTTTTTATCCATTCCAAACGTACATGTCACAAATCCAGAGCTAGATTATGGTCTCTTTGGCCAAAAGATGATTCTTTTCATTGTACCTTAGATTGAAAATTTGTTTTAGCACCTTGGATATCAATTTTTTCACATCATAGTGGTTCTTATAGATCTGATATATGAAGACAAAATTATTACGCAATATAATTTTACAGTTTGGACAACAAACTTATTACGTATTATAATGTCACAGTTTGGACAACGCTATTACTTGTTTTCAAACTATGACAATGTTTATGTATTACAGATTGGGTCACTAATTCTATGAGTCTACAATTTACTCCATTACAAATAACAAATTATAAAACAATGAACGCAAACATCCATGTCAAATGCAAGGATGACTTTAGACAGAGTTGATATTAATCTTAATATATTATAGTCCCAAGCAAAAAGAAAACATGAGTGTTGAAAATGCTTCTATAGCCTCATGCGCAGAAACACATTGTATAGAGAATGCGTAGACAGTACGCATGTGCAGTAACTAAGTAGAATGAGAAAAATATTTCGCTCATGCGTACTAGACTATTATATCAACAGTATCATATTTAGTAGTCTCTCTATATCGTTTTGATGTCGCTCACGTCAAAGCCGCCAGGCTGCACTTGTTTTGCTCATCTACCAAAGACAGGGAAACCTTGTTTATTTTTGTGTCACCAATGGCACGCGTATTTCAATCAAACGGCCCACACTGATCGTTATTGTACATCGACTCGACCTCATTTCGCTTGAGGCGAATAGTTGATCATGCTGCTGAAACTATATTTAATAATATATAGACTATCGTGAGGCGTATAGCGACTGACATCACTATATCTCGTGTATTTAACAAACGCTTCATGAAATATGATCAAGAATGAAAAGGGCTGTTAGCAAACTAAGTACCATTCTTTCAACCATATCTGGGTGGTTCTTTGCTTGAACTAATTTCTCCAGCAGTCGTAAAAGACAAAAAAGTAAAGAACCCCGGCCTATAGTACATTCATGACGTTCTCTGAATCACTATTGCAATAAATATTACATGTAATATTATTACATGTAATATTACATGTAATATTATTACATGTAATATTACATGTAATAATATACATGTAATATTACATAAAATATTACATAAAATGTAATAATATTACATGTAATATTACATAAAATATTACATAAAATGTATATCTGATGTCGTTACGGATGTTACGTCCAAAACATT
Organism: Apostichopus parvimensis; assembly: GCA_000934455.1. Classification (NCBI taxonomy): domain Eukaryota; kingdom Metazoa; phylum Echinodermata; class Holothuroidea; order Aspidochirotida; family Stichopodidae; genus Apostichopus; species Apostichopus parvimensis. The sequence goes on along the minus strand of KN885446.1, from coordinate 101,885 downwards.
TATCTATGGGTTCCTTCATGGAACATGGAACGACCAGATACGCTACCATCGTGGCATGCTTTATGTCTGTTCAATAGTTTGTCCATGTAACTTTATGAGTTTTTAAAAATAGTTTTACTACACCCGTACCACCGATTCTCGTCCGTCCCCATCCTTGCTGATCACATGCATAACCTCCCCTGTATCCATCCACGCCCACCCATCCCCTCTCCGTGCCCACCCTACCCTACCCCACTCCTTTTTGCCCACTTTTTTTCTCCATTACTTGAAGCATTCTATTATTAAGTAACAATGTTAAATGGACGCAGCTAGGGTTATAGTTAATACATGTGTTGCAGCCATTGCCCCGCTATATTCTCAGAGCAAATCGACTGTTTCATTTTTCAAAACATATGCGTAAATGTACCATTCTATGCACTTCAAGCATCGTGTAGTCTTTGAGTCAACATTTCACAATCCTCACACGTCTGGAATCTTTTGTTACTTGCGTCTCTCATAAAAACTTTCTTTAATACCTTCAGACGGAAAGTTTCCCTAAAATGCCACGTAGATTCGTCGTGAGGCACGAAGTCGCATATATAAATTCAGTCCAAATTACCGATCGTCTCTTCACTAACGAAACTATCGTTACTGCTTATGCCTTTCAAGACCGCCGTCTGAACCGTATTGTAAATTTCAACTCATTTGCACTTGTTTCAATTTGCTTGGTTACCACGTTGCTAAGGCAGTCCAAAAAGGCAATAACAAACGACGGCATCCTGTCCTAATTTACTTCCGCGCTCGTTTAATGTAAACTCTGTTTGACAATGCACACATTCTTTTCATATTTTAACTTCCGCACTTCCGCCCACGCACATTAATCTACATCCGAGCTTGGCAGGCGAGCCGAGTCGTATAGTTATACTTACGGCGGTGATATCGTTTGTTCGGAACTTTTAAAGGGATTTAGTGTTCCAGCGTATTTAGCCCGGTTATTCCGAAGGGCATAAAACGCAGTTAAGGTGGGCTTAAAGTGGCAAAGTTAGTTGAAAAATACCCTGGTAAGATAATAAAGCACTATTAAACAGGTCAGTTCGGCCTTCTTCGAATGATAAATCTGTTTTTAGCCTATGAAGAACTTGATCTGGAAAATTGGAGACGTGACTTATGCGGGAATGATCAGAGTCATAATGAAGGGGAGGGGAGGGGCAGGTGTGGGGGAGGGTGGCGGATATATTTTAGCACTATTGCTAGCTAATTATATTTTATATATAGTTATGGGGTTTTGATAACAATTAACTGACATTCTTTTCAAAACTACCAGTATGTATGACAACTGCATTGAAGAATTAATTTTTTTCACCAACTGCAGGTAGCCAATAGTGTCACCAACCGTATACGGTATGCTTTATTCATTTGACCATTTTCCCACAATATGAAAGGTTAATTAGCTAATAATTTATGATTCCATTATTCGATTCGGAAAGCAAAGATTATCCTTCAGAAATGTCTCAACTTTATTAATTACATGCAAACAAGCAAACTGGAAATAGTTACTAATTACAACAAATTTTCATGAACGATACTTTCCCAATTTATGTTGTCGATGCAAGGGCTTTAAAAAGTGATTTGTGTTCCAAACATTATTGAAAAGTATCCCCAGTGTCTGAAATTGTTGACATTTTCTTCTGAAATGTCATTAGTAACATCAAACTTGAGTAGATCAGCTAATAATATTAAACTAAATTTGTTGAAACGAATCAACAGTTTAGGAAGCAGCGCAACTTGAAGTTGGCATTAACGAGGCCCATATACGCAGGATTTTCTATGTGAACCTATGAAAATAAGGGAAAGGTACGTGTTGAGTTGTTGACCTGCCCCACCCCCTCACCCCGGGTTCAAGCTGTGTATTATAAAGTGTCAGTTAGAGCACACATGTGATACCTCCTGGGCAAGAGTGGAGGGTCCTTCTCTCAGGAAGTAAATAAAAGCGTATACGTCAAATGGTGCATTCTAAGGCATATCCAGACTGTAAATTAGATCTATCATGATCCTGTTTAATGCAAAGAGTGGTTTTATCCTCCCCGGATTGAACATAAAAGATCTCCCAGCCTTACGTTTTCCCCGACTGATAAGATGCAGGGGCGAGTGGGGGGTGGCAATCCCCTTTTGCGCATGCCACTGCTTTCTAGTACATTTTGGGGCAAAACTGTTGATGTGTAAAAGAGGACCGTATTGGTCTGTGTGCATGGTGAGGCCCTTTGCTGTGGGATTTTCAGAATGATATCTAATACTGAAGCTAAGCTGGAACGGACTTTTCTGGACCCACCAGGCGTTGGAAGGTTTTATTTTAGTTTCAGTTTTATTTTGGGGAAGTTTAGTTGTTTTAAATTTTTGGGATTTTTTTTAAACAGCCAAACTGTTTAACAGTTCAAAAATTAAAATATTAATCGGTTTTCGTTTGACATCACTTGTGACTATCTACGTGCATGGTATTCATATTTTGGTGAAAATCTTTGTCATTACACACGTTCTGACTGCAGTAACTAACGTACAGTGGGCAAGGCAATAGTAACTGATTTTTTACCTTCAAGTGAAGCTTCTGTTTATGTTGCATATTATAGTCCCTTCAAATAAAAATCACATACCCTATGTCGCCTTGGGCATGTTAAACACGTGACATAATTAAAGTCCGTTATTCACATGTTCCTGTTCCGATCGTTTAGAGGAAGTTGTGTAATCACCAATACTCTTACAAATCAATTTAACGAACTAACAGTTCATCCGAGTCATCTATGATTAGATTTATAAATGCATGCTTTCCGTCTGTTTTCTTCTCGACAACGGGGAAAACCGGATGTGTAAACATGTAAGCATTTGCGCGCCAGAATCTAATGTTACCTGTGACGTCATGACCTCTGTACGGTTAGTCTCCGGAGATCCCAGAGGTGCGATAGGCCGATGTAAATACAGATCGATAACTTCAACTGAGATTAGATGTCACAACCGTTTGGTTATAATCTCTTATTGTTTTCAAAGGTGTACATTCATGTGTTATTAATCTCATTAGGTTTAAGTACGTCTCTGTCATATTTACTCAACCATATGGTATGCGACATTGACGTGGGAGGAAATCATGAATATGCATTCACGTATGAGAATACGTTGGCAGGCAATGTATATTCTGTTCAACACATGTGTGAGATAAAGAATAACTTTTTACATGGTTGTTAGCAACGAGGATTATAAATCTTTTATACCTATGTACCATATCGTGTAAGTGGTTAAAGCTCACGTATACCTATTAGATGCTTGGGAAGAGCTTGAGTAAAGGCGATGAGGTCAGGACGGTGATAAAGTAAAGATAATTTGTCAATAATTAGATTCTTTCACCTACTCTACCGAGTTTGTTGTTAATGTGTTTCCTACCATATTTGAGTAAGAGTTACTTCACGTATACGATGCACTGTTTTTCACTCGAGTAATGTACACAGTGCATTGCTTCATATTCCAAGTATAACCTATACACTTCATATCACTCATTATTGTAATTAGCCTTATCAATTGATATTAATAAACAGCTGCCCAGAGACTTATACGGCAGTTATGCTCTATACCTAGTTGTATCTGCTATGATTTTTTTTTTAAAGTCTTGAGTCTAAATGTAGGCCTATGTAGCCTTATATTGTAACAAACACTCTTGAAACTGGGGCATAAAATAATTATTGCTACCGGGTCAGCTAGCGATTCAACCGAATGGGCTGGTGTATTCGGCGCCTCAGATGAAACTGGCATATTTTGCGACCAGGGGGAAATCGGCGCCTGCGCGCGGATCTTCAACCTGACGGCGTCTTATAGCCGCTGGCCAGCGGCGCACCGATTCCAAACCAGTTAACCGGTGAGTAAATTTGCCCGTTCCTAGTGACCAGGCATGTTGCGATAAAATAATCAAATGGTTTACTCCTGACGTGTCGATACTGCTAATTGTTATACCAGTAAAACGATAAATTAATTTATTTCAAATTTCAATGGAATCATCCAAATAATGTGAATATCAATTTCTTCATCTTGAAAATGGAACATGGCTGTGAAGTTGGGAGTTGGAACAATATACTACGTTTCACATGCTCTGCAGCATTATACATTTTCAGTGAAAACTTTGAAGACTTTCATTATCATTTAAGTATGTAATGAAGACCGACTTAGGCTATAAAGTCATAGAACATTGTCATGTCACACTGAGGCGTTGTCAG